>VXBL01010431.1:1015045-1045543 GCA_013400195.1 Aramus guarauna
AAAAAAAAAAAAAAAAAGGAGAGGGAAAAAAAAAATAAGTAAACAATGTGTAATCACGGTAGTTGATGATAACGCAAAATTTTGGTTTAGTACATAGTACCTGTCACCTTTCCAAGATGACTAAAGGAAAGTTATGGCCAGAATAAGTTATGACCTCCTTAATAACACATCATAACTCCTTTAAACCAGAGTCTCCTTTTGAGGAGGAAAGTATTCTTTCATAGCAGTGAGGCAGATAACTCATAGCTAAGCTGAACATATTTTAGAAAGATAAACAAATCCCAATTTAAAGCTTTGCAGTGATGGAAAATTTTTACCTCATTTTGGAATCTCTTCTAACTTTTATAATTAAGGAGGTGCATCTTAGTCAAGGCTGCCATCCATAACGCATTTTTTTTAGCCTCAATGCATATTTTTGCTGTTTAGCTGGCTCCCAGGCTGAACAGAACAGTTACTCTGCTTGCAGAAAAGTAAGGTAAAACCATTGCTACAGCTCCTTGTAGCAATTTGATGCATGAGTACCTGTAAGTACTTGAAAGGATCTGTCTCTAGAAGGACTGAACATGAAAGGAGGCACAACAGGGGAGGCAGACGTGTTAGGACAGGGCCATGAAGAGTTCAACAATGTCCATGAGCTTCATGCGCTATGAAGCCTTTCTCCCCAAACAACTCTCCAGAGAGTACTGTAACTTGCGTAATGTGCATTGCTGCTCCCAGCAGCCTCCCAATTATGCTGAAAGATCTCTGCCATCTCCATCTAGGTGTCCCTGAGAAGTTTCTAGACTGAACACAGGCATAGATCACCATCCCTTTATCATAAATGTGTTGAGTATCACCCATTAAGGTCATTCTTGTTCCTTTGACTTCTTCAGATTGAAATGCTACTACCTAACGAGAGCCAAAGCCACACCTCCACGGGGACACCACGTTCAGCGAGCTGACCTCATGCTTTTGGTGGCAGAAGCCCTCTCCTTCCTGCCTCTCCTCAAGGTGCTACAACAGATGCTACCAAATGCTCTAGTACCAGGTAACAGGGGTGCAGCCCTATTTTTCATGGCTGACGAGATTCCTGAGAAGAAAGGCTGTCACAGTCTGCATCATGCTCGAGTTTGAAGCCCAGTAACAGCCTGTGAACCCAAGCACAGTATAGTTGAAACTGTTTTCCGTTCACTTACTTTCTACCCAAAAACAGGCAGTGGCATGTACGTACTCGTATGCTGAGATGATGGCTTATCACATTAATTAAAATTCTCTTATAGTTTCTTTTGATTTCTCCAACTGTCTGCAGCAATCTGTTGTCTTTTCTCTTAGTCTTATATGGTATGCTTTGGGAGGAAAGGACCTTAATTTTTTCTGTGCTTTACCCAGCAAGGTCATAGTCCATGCCAAGTCTCGCATTCAAAACATTAATGATACTTCTTTAGTATTTTTGTTCTACTGCTGTACTATTTTAGCAGAAAGCAAACTGTATAGACTTTATGGAAATGTGACATTAGAACAGAATCACTTGAAGGCATTTCAGCTACAATTAACATTTTTCACTCCTTGGAAAGAAAATAAAAATAGTTTCTAATTGAATTGCTTCACTGAATAAACACTGAATAAAAGCAAGTGGGGAACTAGTAGACAAAAAATAAGGTTAGCCACATGTCGAGGCTGGGGTTTTTTCCAGGTATATTTGATCTGTGTGTCAGCACTGTGGGCGCGTGTGTATGCAAGCACTGCCACGATATATTTTTGCACTTAGTAATAGGTACAGAAATGTCTCCAGGCATGCACCGCATGCAGAGACGAGGAGGCAAAGCTGGTAATTCCTTCATGCTTCTTCCCAGGCAGAGAACTCCTAGGATCCATGGGTTTATAGGGCTTGTTGTGAATGTCAGTATAGACAATACATCTCAAAAAAAAGATCGAAAACAAGAGGATGATCCAAAGCGTCCACTGAGTTCTCAGTGCAAACTGTTTGCTAGTAAATACCACAGGCCTAGGATTACTCTCTGGCTGTACAGCCAACTTCACAACAGATCTCACCTTGCAACTAAACTTTTTATCCTCCAGACAGCGTTTGTGCATCCACACATCAGCTAGTGTTGATAACAAAGAAGTTTCTTTAGAAGCCAAAGAGAAGGTATCCTTGCAGGAGACTCCAGCCTGCTGATTTTTTTGAGTATCTGCAGCTCCAAGTGGACTCTACCCGAGGCAGGCAGCTCCCTCTCCTTTTGAAGTACAGGTTTAAGGCCAGATACCTTAGGCTGGCCACTTTGTCCATATCAACAGGCTGACGAGATCTGATGACTGCAACTATTATAACTATGGGGTAAGAAAAAACATCTCCTGCCAGTAGCATTGTGCATGGAGCACACCAGGGAGGCTGATGCCATACGATGTGCAACCATGAAGAAAAATCTCCTTCCTGGTGCCAGAGTGAAAGCCTCCAAAGATGTATTACAGAAGTGTTTCAAAGCAGTAACCGTTCAGAAGAAAACAAAAAAGAAAAGTGGTATTTTCAGATCTCCTGTGATGGATCTGCCGTTTGTTTTTTCCCCATTACCTTGGTTTTGCTCCGCTTCCCAGCTTACCTGTTGCTTTGAGCTCTACTGATCTTACAGGGATACAGCATGTCACTAGTAGAATACTCGTTAATAAGGCAGACTGTCAGTAAAGCAAATGAAGCTCTTTTTACTTACTCCTCAGAATAAATACTTCATTCCCAGACATATTGATACCTAGCTGCCGTGAAATAACCTTTAGCAAAATATCATTTAACTATAGCAAGTTTTCTTTGAAACTTCCTGCACAGGTTCAGTACGAGAGTTAATGAAACCCCAATTTCCCCTCCTATTTGTGAATGTCAGAAATAAAATCATATTGAAGAATTGGATAAACAAATTAATACAGAAAAGGTCATCAGTGATTATCAAATACTAAATCACTAATACCTGGAAGCTGTGAGGTATATGAAGGCAGAACTCACACTAACTTTCACTGAAGTAGATTGTTAGAAAAAAGGCATCCTTGGTGTGAAAAGAACAGAGAAGTTACATTTCAACTAGTCAAATACTTTCCTTTTATTTTCTCCCTTTTTTGTGATTGTATATCCCAGAAATTTCCGGAAAGATAGCTGCAATAAAAAGGGGATTTAGTTCCTGAGTGAAGACCAAAATAAACCTTTGAGCTAGTCAAGCAACGGCTAACATTTAATTAAACAAATCTTGGATCCTGGGGTCAAGAAAAGAGTGATTCACCCTCCCTCCTGCCCATGCTGTAGGAGCAGACAGGTCCCACATGGGAAGACAGAATTTTGTAAAAGAACTTGAAGTCAATGAACAAAAAGCAGAAGGAGCCCATGTGTCAGTCGTACCTCAGTTATCTTTTGTCAGCAGTATCTTGTGTGGCTTGTGGATTATCCCCTGAGCTCTGGTGGTAAAGATCTCTGCCGCAGCGTTAAACAGATCTAGCTGAGACCTTCTACAAATCAATTATGAGGGCTGTTGCACCCTATTACTGCGGGGAAATTTCCTGCTGATGGAAATGGCAGATTTTCTATCACTTTGGGTATTGAAATAAAAATTGGATAATTGTCTTTTCAGTAGCTTGGGCTTCGTAGCTTACTCCTGTGATTACAGCAGTACTTAGGGCATCCAACCTGACAGCACACAAACTACGTGATGGACCCTACCTAGCAGTAGGTTTTGACACTTCATGCAGAGATGCGTAGAGGGCATCCTACACCTTCTCTTACACCAGAATTGTGACTCGATCATAATTTACAGCCTATCCTAGTTTTACAATCTCTGCTTTTTTTTAGTGCATCAAAGCATTTGAAAGATTTTTGTCTCTTCTAAAAAGAATACAGCTACAATGGATGTACTCAAGTCCTAGCCCACAGCAAATCATCAGCGATTAAATTGAAAGATGACTTCCCTGAAGGATCCTTCATTTCTTGGCTTTACCAAGGTAAGTTAGGACTCCTCAAACAAACTGCTTGATCTCTCTTAGAAAATGTTTCTTGCTGTGCACAGCTGTAATCTCTTGCTATTTTATGAGCCTTTTTCCTCCCAAAATACATCCTGAGGCTGACCGAAAAATTTTGCAGTTTTGGTGATGATTTCACTTAATGGATGCCACTGTAGAATTGTGAAAAGTGTGTGTGTGTGGGTGCTCTTTTCATAATGAAATATTTTGATTTTTCTTTTAGTTCCCACCAAAGTGCCATTCTAAAATATGGTTCCATTACCTAAATCTTTCCTAAAAATTCAGGAACAATTTAAAACAAAATCAGTGTTCTACTTGGTCCCAATTTCTTAATTTCTTTGATTTTTCTATTAGTCAAAACTAATTGGGGAAAAAAAATATTGAACTGACCCAAGCATTATTTCTATTTAGTTTTTTCAGTGTAACCAGCTGACTGAAAACAAACTCTTACCTTACCGACTGCCTTCTCTTTGCAAGTCTCTAAATCAGTAGTACAATGCAGTTGCCTACTACTATGTGTCACACTCCCAAAGGGATTAGTATGACTTTTCTTTATTTTTGTGACCAATTTCGTGAACTCCCTTGAGCTCGGGTTTTCCCAAAATCCTTCTCAAAGCATGCTTTATTCTGTTGTTACTTCACATCAAATGCAGAAACTGTTGCTACCGTGCAGTGCAGCCATGATGATCTCAAAGGCTCTGCCTGTCCTATCACTAGACCAATTCCTTGTCTTACTCATGGACCAAATTCTTCTCACCCGGGCAAACTCACGTGCAAGTGCATGAGTCTGCAAACGTAAGACAGAGCAGAACTTGACTATTATAATTTTGCTTATTATTAACTGAGATACAATAGTCGTCTTGGGCACGGCTGAGCAGAAGGAAGAAAGTTAAACTCTTGTAATTAGATATTTTCATCATTCATCCAAGATATAGAAACTATGTAGGTCACTTATAGAATTATCATGGAGAGACAGTATTCAATTTACAAGCTTTTAGATGCCAGCATAGGAACATGCTCCAGAAAGGGAGTAAGACAAAGTGGGCTATGTTTACACATACTAATTTCAGTACTCTCCCAGTTTCAGGAAAAATATATTCTCAGAAATACCCATATTACCCCCAAAGCATTTCAGTCATGTGCCACTAAAGGAATGAAGATTTCTGCTGGGGCAATAAGCAGTAGGAGCAGCAAAATAATACAAACACACCACAATAAACAGGAAGTACAGGGAAAATGCAAACATGTTCTACCATCTGCTTTACTTCTGGAGCGATGCTCTCCCAGTAGCTGTAGCTTCTCCTGCGTTTCTTCACCTCTGAACTCTACCCCTCCTGAAATTCTTTTGCTTGCTGTTTTCCCTCTTTCTTTTGACTTGTAGTATCAGTTTGTGCATGATACTTCAAATATTACATACCAAGAATGGTTATCATGGACACAAATAGCCACAGGTGACCTCAATGGAGTTACCACCTGTAGCAGCCACTAGTTCTGGGAGGACAGTTTGGTAAACTGAGTAGATTGACCTTGGGTTTTTTTGTTTTCAAGTGTCTCCATAGCAAAAACAAAATGTAAGAAAACCCCAGTAGCCATAATGACAACAGTGAGGCTCCCATCATCTTTTTCACAAATACACCATGTTCCCATACCTAAAATGAGAAGCAGCTTCCTACTGCATCTTCTTCTGTTTTCAGGCACAGTGACACGGTCAACATCACAGCCTAATCATATCATAGAATCCCAGACTGGTTTGGGTTGGAAGGACCCTCAAAGCCCATCTACTTCCACCCCCCTGCCATGGGCAGGGACACCCTCCACTAGCCCAGGTTGCCCAAAGCCCCATCCAACCTGGCCTTCAACACTGCCAGGGAGCCAGGGGCAGCCACAGCTTCTCTGGGCACCCTGGGCCAGGGCCTCAGCCCCCTCCCAGGGAAGGATTTCTGCCTCAGATCCCAGCTCCATCTCCCCTCCTGCAGCTTCAGGCCATTCCCCTTGGCCTGTCCCTCCCTGCCCTTGTCACCAGCCCCTCTCCAGCTTTCCTGGAGCCCCTGCAGGGACTGGAAGCAGCTCTAAGGTCTCCCCACTGCCTTCTCTTCTCCAGGCTGAACCAGCCCAACTCTCTCAGCCTGTAATCCTGCATGGAATCTCTCCTGAAAATGAAGGTCCTTTGGGAACTTAGTGTAGGCTCCAGGTCAGAAGATTTTGTCTTTGACTTGTTCTGTAATGGCTCTTTCAACCTCTGGGGCTATCACATTTTCATCTTATATATATATATATCTTTAATAAAACCAGGAGATGAGAAAGATGGAAACAACACATCTCAGTGGAATACAATTCAAATAAAGTTGTTAATAATAAATAATATATTTAGTATTTCTACTGTTACTACTACCTAAGCCTCTGATTATGGGCAATGCTGAAATAAATTGATAAAAGGAACAGAGGATAGCAGTGAGACTATTAGGATTTAAATTTGCCACAAGGCACAATCAGGTATTTAAATAATAAATATCAGTTTAATTTCTTCAAGCTTGAATTGGCCAAGGTATTAACCCTGAGAAGTTAAATTCTGAAATGGAAATGTAAACTTAACCTTGATTAAAGATGTAGCAGAACTCCCTCAGCAGACCAGCTACCATCCCTTGTGGACAGGGAGCTTTTTGTTTTTCACACAATGGTTGGTAAAAATATTTCTTCTGCCTTTTATTTTTAAATGATGAATCTACAGTACACATCTCTGTATCCAGGTGTACTACGTTATAATGAAGTTTTCTTGGTCAACAAGAAGCTATTCTGTTGAAAAAGAACATGTCAGTCATGTCAACATAGACAATTTTCTAGGTAGAACTGCAATATAGGAGGCAACTGAAATTCAATGCATCTGTTATATTTCTTGTTGCCAAGGTTTTAACGTTGCAGCAGCATCTGCTATCACCTTTCCAAATGATTTTTTGAAGCAAAATTGGTACATTCATTTTATTTCATGACTTAGCAATTGCATCGAGGACAAATTATAGTTTATAGGGTTACATCAAGATTTTCTCTGCACAGCTAGGAGGATCCTAGGACTATAGTCTCATGATTACAGAGACACAACTTATTCTAACTGTGGCCTAGTTAATAAAAATTACATATTTTCTACAAAATCTTGTTCTTCAATTGCTACCAAAAATATACAAAACACTAATATCCACAGTACCTGACATTAACTTTGATCAGTACAGTATTTTGTACTTTGGTTGGCTGACCTTTCCTTCCTTCCTTCCTTACAGGTGAACTAGGCAAAAAAAGGGGCAGAGGTGTAGCAATTGGCCAATAGTATCAAGGCGCGTTGTAGAGATCAAGGGCATGGTGAACACTGATATTCTTCACAGAATCTATAAGTTATTAAAATTCCTGTATCCTATTCTTATAAGAAAAAAAGAACAGACAAAGGCACAACAGGAATCTATTCTCTCGACAGCGATTTAATAATAAAAGAAAATGTTCTGAGCCATTCTCATTACTGCTTGGAAACTTTAATCTTGTGGACTTAGTTTCTGTTCATGAAAACCTTCAGATCCCTTTATAAGCTATAGAAAGTGAAGAGAATATCTGTAGTTTAATTATACATTTAAACATTTTGGAGAGTCAGACCCAGTTTGTAATAGTGTTGTGATGTCTAAATGAAGGGCTTTTCAAGCAATATAAGGCACTGTCTCAACACACTGATAGTTTGTCATAGGGCACTCATCTGTATTTTGTAGAGAATGGGAAATCTGAGAAGGAAATATTTTCCTTTATCACATTTGCTCTATATTGCTATTAATAACTTGTGAAAAAATGCTAGTCAGATTTTCTGTTGTTGGCTTTAATGATCACACTGTTTATGCATAAATATGTCAAATAAGCCCCACATGATGGAGTCAAACCCTCTGCACGCATTTTCTTTCTTGAAGCAAAGACATGCTAACCATCAACCTGCTGTGGACTTTAATAGCTGTTTTGCCCTTTCTTTCAAGTATAACTAAGATGAAGTAGAGATGGAATTAACTTTGCAAATCACCAACTGACCAAAGGAATAGGAGGTAACAGAGCAAGAAATTAATTTTGCCTTTCTCCACTCTTTTCCATCAGCTGTTTAGAAGTCTTCCAGATGACCTCTGGAAGTCTAGACATTTTAAGGAGAACTGGAACTCCTACATATAAGAATCAGTCAAAAGACTAATTGATATGCAAGAGGCAATACTATTCCTCAGAAAAACGTGGGTTTGCTGCATAGGAAATGTGAAATAACTTCACAGTAAAAAGTAGCTTATGTGACTCAACACAGAAACTAAGTCATGTGGCATACTTTTATATTGCACTATTAATTATTAAGAAATGTGACTTGTGCACAAGAGAATATGCTTCAGAAAGGTACTGAGAATTGACTAGATTACAAATTGGTTTAGTTAACTAAATATACTCTTATGTTCACTAAGCCTTCTAATATTGGATAATAAACAGGCATATTAATCTATTTTTCTTTACATTGCAGTCACTGAAGATAAACAAAGGAAAAAAAAAAACAAAACAAAGTAAAATGACCTGCTTAGATGTTAACAGCTTAAACCATAAGCCTATAAACTACCCTGTTTTTAAGAAAATCGTTAGCCGCATATTTCATATGGTAATTGTACATAACCAGTTTATGAATAACAACAGCAGAGTTTTTCCCTTCTGATTTCAGAGCCACTTGAGCTTTGCAGATTTCAAAAAGCTTATGAATATACAGATAAACAGAATTGTTCTGAACATCTGTAAGCAAAATATGAAAAGATGTTTCATACTGAATGAACATCCTGGGTTGTCTAATGCTGGCCAAAAATGGTGTATTTATGTATCAGGCTAATGCACCGAAAATAGCTCAAAATTCTTCATGCACTCCAGAATGCCATTTCAGATTTTCATCTATATGGTTGTCACCGCAAAATGTAAAAATAATTTCCAGCACTGTATTCATAAGCTTCAGAGTAACTCAATTCTCTCTTAAACATCAATTTAGCAAGGCAAGACCACGTGAACTGATAGGAGAATCTTCAAATGACCTGTCCCACATCTGAACAGGATAACACTGATCTGACCCTTTCAAGCAGAATCATGACTTCCCCACCTCTCCAACAGAGAGGTAAATCATGCTGCTCTTCAAGGCTTATGAGGTCAGAGGTTTGCCCTTAGAGGCTTAAGTTTTCATGGGGTACCAACACCGTGTTGTAATAGTACAGCCATCACCTGGCTGCTGTAAGAGAAATGGTGTTCCCCCACATAGCTTAATAGTAGATCTGCAGATCACTTTTCCTTCCAGTGAGGTCCATCAAATGAAGATCATGGCAGAAGACTGGAACACCACTGATATGGAAAACAAACCTGTATTCACTTGAAGCAACACAACAGTTCCTTTCTAGAAAATACACTAAAAAACATGAAGAAAAGAAAGAAACTCTAAGCATTTTCTTGTTTTCTATACAAGATACTTACTCAAGACTAACAAATTTCCAGTGCTTCACCACTGTCATAAAGAATTTTTTCCTAATATCTAATCTGAATCTCCCCTCCTTCAGCTTAAGGCCATTACCCCTTGTCCTATCACTATTACATGCCTTTGTAAACAGTTCCTCTCCAGCTTCAGGGTAAAGACTGAAGCAGAATATCAAATTGCAACCAAAATGCTCCAAGCCTCCATCTCAGTAATTCCTCGGTTCACAGGTATTTAAATACAGATCTTAGTGCCATGTTACTGTAGACTTTAAGATCAATTATATTTAAGGCAGTGTTTTCCTCAGAGATCTCCAAACAAGATATTATTTAAGATTATTATGGAACATCCTAAACACACAAGAAGACAAAAACCTTTGTGGACTCTGTAAGCCAGCATACCTGAATATATTCCTGTCACTTTTGGCTGCTAGTATATCAGCAAGCAGGAAATCTATTTCTTGCAGTGTAAGAAATATCAGCTTTTCAAGCAGAAAGCCTGATTGATTAGTCACCTTTCTATTCTGGTGACCTTCTACCATGGAGTGACTGTGGGAGTGGATAAAGGAAGAGCAACAGATATCATCTACCTTGTAAGGCCTTTGACATGGTCCCACACAACATCCTTGTCTTTAAATTTGAGATACTGGTTTGATGGATGGACTGCTCAATGGATAAGGAATTGGCTGAATGGCTGCATCCAAGGAGTTGCAGTCAACAGCTCAATGACTAAACGGAGATCAGTAACAAATGGTGTCCCTTGGGGGTCTGTACTGGGACCTGTACTGTTCAATATCTTTATTAATGAGATGGACAGTGTTATTGAGTGCACCCTCAGCAAGTTTGTGGGTAATACAAGTTGAGTGTGCAGGTGGCATGCCTGAGGGAAGGGATGCCATCCAGAGGTACCTTGACAGGCTTGAGAAATGGGCCAATGTGAACCTCATAAAGTTCACCAAGGCCAAGTCCTACACATGTGTCAGGGCAATCCACAGTATCAGCACAGACTGGGAGATGAACAGATTGAGAGCAGCCCTGAGGAGAAGGACATGGGGATATTGGTAGATGAAAAATTAGGTATGAGTGAACACTGTAAGCTTGCAGTCCAGATAAATAGCCAGATGTATCCTGGGCTGCATGAAAAGAAGCACGGCCAGCAGGTTGAGGGCAGCAATTCCACCCCTCGACTTCACTCTTGTAAGATCCCACATGCAGTACTGCGTCCAGCTCTGGAGTCCTCAGGACAAGACAGACGTGGAGCTGTTGGAGCGAGTCCAGAGGAGGCCATGAAGATGATCCAAGGGCTGGAGCACCTCTCCTGTGAAGACAGGCTGAGAGAGTTGGGGTTGTTCAGCCTGGAAAAGAGAAGGCTGCGGGGAGACCTTATAGCAGCCTTTCAATATAGAAAGGGGCTTATTAGAAAGATGGACAAAGACCTTATACCAAGCTCTGTAGTGACAGGACAAGGGGGAATGGCTTTAAACTGAAGGAGGGTAGATTTAGATTAAATATTAGGAAGAAATTCTTTACTGTGAGGGTGGTGAGGCACTGGCACAGGTTGCCCAGAGAAGCTGTGGAAGTCCCATCATTGAAAGTATCCAAGGTCAGGTTGGATGGGGCTTTGAGTAACTTGATCTAGTGAAAGATATCCTTGCCCTTGCATGGGGGTTTGAACAAGATGATCTCTAAAGGTCCCTTCCAACCTAAACCATTCTAGGATTTTATGATTCTATGATATATAACATCAATGGATCAGATAGATAATGATCAAAACTGTGCATGCATCCAAGAACATCCAAAACCAAGAGACTAGAAAATCTTGTGCCTCAGCGGGCACACACTCCCTTGTCTCCACATCATGTAGCAGCACGTATGCACATAAATCAACAGTGCATGGCCCATGTCCTTAGCTCCAGGTAGAATTATGGATAACGAATGTACAGATAGATACCTTAGATTTGAATTAGTTGTTCACATATAAGCATCCAGTTACTTTTGAGATGTCCAAGGGCAGCAGGGCCATCCATGAAAAACTGACAGATATGACTATAGCATGGCATGTGAGATATTCTCAAACATCTCAAATGGCATGAAATCCTACATTTAGACAATTGAATAAAAAGCCACCACCATTGGTTGATATATTTTGAGTGACCTTAGCATGGGAAAAAGAGTAAATCCACATCATTTTGCCTGAGGTCTAGCTGACAACGTGCTTTTAGCAGAAGTGCTAAATGTTTCATCCAAAGAATTGTTGTGTTTTTTTCTTCAGAGTAGAGTGGCGGAAAAGCATTGGACTGAAATAACTTTCCTGCACAGTCTCCCAGGACTGCATGGCCTGAAAACAAAGCTCAAAGATTTGCCAAGTGGATACTGTTTAGATGGCCCTGGTGTCCTTTCTAGAGCTGGATTTAGAAGACATGACTGTTAAGTGTTTACTATAGATATGATCTTGCCCGAACAGAACAATAAGAAAGTGGCAATCACACAGTGCATAACTGAAGTCTACTATTTCATAAGAACTGTTCTTCCCAGTGAAAACTATGGCAACTAGAGGCAGCCAGATGGCAATATCTTAGGGGAGTTTGTGAGAGCTCTCTTTAAAGAGACTTCCAAAAACTCTGTTCAAAGATGAAAAAAAAAAACCTGCCAAAAAAAAAAAAAAATCAGAATAAAATAGAGCTAGAGGAAGCTAAGTAGGAAGAAAATAGCATGCAGAAATCAGTAAATTCTTCAACTCAGCTCAGCTGCACAACTAGGAAATGTGTAACGCATATACATCCCATTTATGTTCACACAGACAAGGCTACAAAATATGTGCTTATACTTCTGGATATCTCTGAGCAAAAAAATCCTCCGGTGTCCAGCATCTGGAGCCATACAAAAATCCATAATACAAATGTGTATAAAGCACTAGAAAAATAACCTCAGGTGTGGTTTTGCACAACAAATCTAACTAAAAAAACCTATCAGAAAATAGATGTGAAAGATTTTTCCCACTTCTTTATTCCAGGATTCTTCTTATTTAATTATCATTTTAATTTTTATTCACTATTGATAAAATACAACTCAGAAAGTAGCTACAAAAAGCTTTCAAATTATCTCAAATGCAAAGCTTACAATATTATGGACCTATTCTGAAATATAAAACCAGCCTATACTGCACACAATTAAAAGAGACGGTAACTTTTTTCAACTTCCCTGGCTACACCATCTTCTCCGTGTTCACATCTCCCCCTGGCCAACAGCCTGCACTCAGTATCTTTGGAGAAACACTCAACAGTCCATCATAACTACCTTCGGTGTACTGGAACATGAGTGCATTGGCAAAGAGAAGTTGGGCTGCACGTTTCTGTTCTATATAAATAACATAATTATTTAATACCCAAGCCATTAAACAGAGTGGACAATAATTACCAGATAGGTGTTGGGCCATATATGCTTATAAAAGTTACAGATAGTGCAGGCAGATGATGAAATTCCAAAATACAAGAATGCAGAAGTATTAGGAAGTAATAGAACATTTGGATAAATAAGACAGGTTTCACTGAGCCTTCCATAGATGAAGCTTCTTATTGCTATGTTTTACAGGAGTTCTGGGTATCTATGCATCAGTTAATGCTAAAGGCATGGTATTGGGGTTTTTTTTGTTCTAGATATTTTTAAATTTCTATAAACTAGGTATTTGCACTCAGGAGCATGCATACTGCTGTAAGTTCCCACCAGAAATTCTCCCTAATCTATATGTTTTCTTTAGCATTTATAAGGCAATGTCTTATGACAGTATTGTCTCTAGAATACCACATTAAAACATCTTTTTTCACATTTTTTACTATTTCCAGAAAGTTTCTGGGGTTTTTGGGTGTCTCGCAGCACTTCTGCACAGTTGTTAGTGTCCATTATTTGTTTGTGCCACTGAACTTTTTACTCTTTTAGTCTTTACTCTTTCCATCGAGCCTACGTGACAGATTGTCAGTCAGAACAGTATATCAACTTCAGCATTTGGCATAAAAAGTGTTAACAAGGAAATAAACCAAAAGAAAACCTCCAAGCTGTTCTCTACCAGCAAGTATAGGAAAGCAAGAATTTGCTTTAACAGCAACATTAGCCAGTTGGCTGCCAGTGGTTCTATGTTTTAGATCACAGAAAGAAACTGTATTGGGCTATTAGTACTGTAGAAGGATTAGTATAAGAGTGCAATGAAAAATAAAAGCAAGGGTTTGGTGTGCAAATGATAGGAAGCTGTGCACTGAACTGTACAAAAATTTAACGCAAATGAGAAATTTAGATTTTTCCATATAACCACCTGGTTATATGGAAAGAAAAAGGGAGAATGTGTGCTTTCTGATTTTTGTTCATACTCGGATACAGACAAAAGTAAAACAAAAACTCATGCTTTTTCTAAGGAAGACATTTGCATAATTTGAAAGAGAATTTATTTCCTGAAGAAATTATTTTTTCTTTTTCCTCGGAATATTTGTACATTAACTCATTAATTATTAGGAGATGACAATGGGATGGACATACCATAGATTTCATCACAGTGTAGGATGCCAGGCCGGTACCAGGGTTGACTAGACAGCCAATTTCTTTAGTTGCTGCAGTCACTCATTTTACTCTTCGTTGTCACCCATAATCTGACAGGATTCTATTCACAATGCTTAAAAACCAAAGAGGAAGACTTACCTGAACAGACTTCTTTGTAGGTAGGATTTGGAGTATACCCTCCTGCATAACCCACTTGAGTGGAGTAGACTCCCTTCTGTCTCCAAAACTTCCTCTCAGCTCCCCAGAAACAGCCCATACCTGAACATTGCACAAAGGGCATATCGTTATGTCAAAATCTGCTCAATGCTCAATCACTCACTTGCACATTAATTGAGATAGTCCATAGTGGAAATAACATCTCTAGCCAGCATGTGAGGGTCAAATGTTTCCCAAGATTATGTATAGAGTAACTATACAGAGAAATCCATTCTGCATCAGAGCACAACTCAAATAAAGCTTTATTTATGCTTCTGAATATTAATATATCACAGAGGACAAGTCCTATAAGGGTTCAAAGGCCCAAAGAAGGAGAATTCTCATGCACATAAAAAAAAGTTACTTAAAAGGCAATTGCACTATTTGTACAGCATCACTTTTACTTTAGTTGATTAGCAAGCTGTCAAAACACAACAATTTGTATTAATGGCAAACAGTTATTTAATTTTCTGCTTTCAGGCATAGGCAGTCTTCAAAGGTGGCAGTAATAATGGATTAAATCATACGCTATACAGGAGGAAAAATGCCTTTGTTTAACAATTTGTGCATGCAGATATTTGATGTTCAGACAAAATTTTGGTAGTCATTCACCCACATGGCCTATTATCAAAGGACAGAAGACTGTCAACAGGTGTAAATTAGCAGAACTCTCCTGGTAATAGGAATCAAGCACATTGTATGAAACCCAGAGGGAGGAACAAACAAGCATAACATTCACAATTTTCTGATGGCTTAAATAGTTAAGACATGTTAGCTATGATCTGGAGGACTTCGAAAACTGAAACGTCATGTACACTCTAGTATTGTTTAGCTTATCCCTGATTATGGGCAATGTCTTTTCTCCTTCAGTGATAACACACTTCCTTTTATTATTCCCTTACAAAAACATTTGAAATTAAAGGCAGTAAAAATAACCTAAATATTAATTACACTTGAAATCAATGATCCATGATGGGTTTTCTATGGATAACACTGCAGATATGATGGGTTAAAAAATTACAGAAATGTTGCTTCAAAGTACAACTAGAAGAACAAAGCAGTCTCTTCTATCAACTACAATGGCTCACAAAGGCATATTCTTTCTTTGAAACTTCAGAGATTAACTTCAAATTAAAGTAACTTATTTTGACCAACTCCTGTCTCTGTAATGCACCAAAAACACAGAAGTGATGACCAACATTTCTCCTTCTAATTCAGGCACTCAAGCAAGCTGCATAAATTAGGAGCCTAGCCTCCTCCTGGAGACCATGGAAAGAGGCAGGCATCTCCTGAGGATAATTCAGCCCACAGAAGACATAAATTGCTGATCAAATTACAGTCATTCTCCCCTGACTACAGAGATAGCTATGGCTATTAGGCTTGGGTTGCTCAGCTAAATTAGGCTGGTGGCAAACTCCTGTAGGACCTCTCTTGAAATTCCCTCCAGTTTTGCTGAAAGAACAATGTAGAATTCTCATTTGAGAGAAATTTTTCAGTCACTCGCATATCACTGACCTAATGCTGATTTAAACTAGAGTGTACCTGATGTCACTTTTTTATCTCAGATAAGCCTAGGAAGTTCTCCAGTAATTATGCCCCTAGGTCTAGTGAATTGATATAGGGTGAGATATTTTTTACACATCACTCTGCCTAAGTTGCGTGGTACAAACTGCAGCTGGGGTCCCATCGTTGTCCAAATCAAGAGCATAACTAGAGAATATCAGCAATCCCTGATGCTCAGGTTTCCTCCTCACGGAAGTCAGAGCATGTATAAGGGGGACAGTGCATGCCCATGGCTCATCCCAACAGTCAAGGAGCAGATGAGAGGGGGCCTACAGCAAGGAGTTCAAAAGTGTTCCTTTGGCCATTGTGAGGACAGCCTTTCAATGTACAGTTTTGAAAAAACCTTTGAATCTTTAACCAAATAATTGCTTAGAAGTGTATTTTTATCCATATTTCTCATAAGCACATAGACTCATAGAATGGTTTGGGTTGGAAGGGAACTCAAAGCCCGTCCAGTCCCACCCCTGCAGGGACACCCTCCACTAGCCCAGGTTGCCCAAAGCCCCATCCAACCTGGCCTTCAACACTGCCAGGGAGCCAGGGGCAGCCACAGCTTCTCTGGGCAACCTGGGCCATGGCCTCAGCACCCTCCCAGGGAAGGATTGCTGCCTCAGATCTCATCTCCATCTCCCCTCCTGCAGCTTCAGGCCATTCCCCCTTGTCCTGTCACTCCCTGCCCTTGTCACCAGCCCCTCTCCAGATTTCCTGGAGCCCCTGCAGGGACTGGAAGGGGCTCTAAGGTCTCCCTGCAGCCTTCTCTTCTCCAGGCTGAACCAGCCCAACTCTCTCAGCCTGTCTCCAGAGCAGAGGTGCTCTACAGCCCTCGCATCATCCCCATGGCCTCCTCTGGCCTGGCTCCAGCAGCTCCATGTCCTTCTTGTGCTGGGGACCCCTGAGCTGGACACAGCACTGCAGGGGGGGTCTGAGCAGAGTGGAGTAGAGGGGCAGAATCCCCTCCCTCGACCTGCTGGTCACGCTTCTTTTGATGCAGTATATGCATGTTAAACTGCATGTGAATATAGGTATGTTCCTTGAAAAATACCACATGCATCCTGTCAAAATTCCTGTTGCAGTATATTTGAGTGATGTGAAGCATGAAGGCAATACTCATTAATATTACTTTAACATGGAGGGTATGCAAATTCTTGACTCTTCTACACCGGGTGGGCATGCGGTAATAAAGTTCAGAAACAAAAACAAGCATAGACACCTTGGGGTGGGAGGGCAAATTTCTGTTAAAATAAAACCCTTGAGCTTCATAATTCCTGCCTGCAGTTCTTAAAAACCTGAAGGTAGACTTAAAGATGTAACTAAATCTTGACTGTGTCTCCATACTGCTTTATCCATGAGGACATTTTGGAGGCATTACAGAATTACACTGTGATGAAGAATCTATTTGAAAAGAGCATCTCATTTTGCAGAAGTCAATACAGAAGAGAAAATTTCATTTTTAAAAATTATGACTAGGACAATTGTTTAATTATTTGAAAGGCCTACTGTATATCAAGTCTATCACATGTTCCAAAAAAAGGTATTTCCATTCCATTGCAAGATACTGAAAAGTTAGGAACACAGCTTTTCCATGGCCATCCAGTCTGCTCTAACAGACTTTGTTCCTTCTGATAATCATAACTGACTCTGTCAACAAAAGAAAATTTTGTATTTAGACATGCAACTCCAAAAGAGGAAGGAGGCAGGATCCACTTAAATCTCATCTATCTTAAATTTAGATACTTAAGGACACACACTGCCCAGCTACTCTGCTGATTTTTTAGGACTGACTAAACTTGTTGATCTCAGAATTCATTAGGTTCTTCTCTACTTCCCATGACAGTGTTCACCCAAACATGTTCTACTCAAAAAAAACAGGCTCCTTTCAGTAGTTTTGTGGTGGTTGGATTTAGGCGGAGAGCAGAAGAGGGCATCTGAACTCACATAGAAGTCAGCAGACTTACGCTTATTAGACTGCTTCCAAGGCTGCTTTTAATTGGTTTTGTGGATTGTTTGCTAGAACCTAAGTCTATATCCGTATCTGAGGCACTGAAAATAAACTTCAGCCCAAAACTAATACATCAGTGCTGTGCATCCTTAATATTACAAGTGAAGTTTGAGCTACAGCTGCCTAAGATCCCAGCTGCTTTTGCAGCAGGTGATGCCGAGACACTCGCAGGAAGGACTCTCTAGCCAATTTATCAAACTAACATTGGTTGGACAAGCATGCTGAGATGTGGTGAATGAGCTATTTCATCTATGCCAAGGAATAGTACAGACCCAAAATTTCTCCCACAACATATTCCTAGGCCCACACCTGAGCGCAAAGGCGTGGCCCAAAATTAAGGAGACAACCCAAATTAAGGTTTGAGTTCAGATATAGGCCCAACTTCAACTGCAAAGTAGAAATGCTCATTCTTTTCCTATTTATTTCAAGAATTTTAATGCTCAATAAATCCCTAACTGCACTGCCTGAAATTATTGATCATCAGAGTAGTGGTCAATGACTCTCCTTGGTCAATAATAACTATTATTTAGGATTCTCTCATTGATAGCCCTGTCTAACCTGTTGATTCGACCTAGTGACCTACATCCCCATCATGGTTTCTTTCACTTTTTCTTCTCTGTAACCAGTTCAAGTCTGAATTCATTCTGCCCTCCTTCCTCTGAGAGACAGACATTTTATTCTCTTGGTGAACTATTCTCATCATTTCTCAAGTGCGCTGGCACCTTGCACAAATAAATCCTCACATCCACGAGAACAGATAAAATTGAAATCTTTGTCATAATAAAACAACCTGCTAGTAAAGGGACATAATTTACAACAATACAATACTAAATTGCTTTCCACAGTATTAATACATTCAGCGGTTGATGTTTGTTATTCTGCTAAAGTGGTGCCAGGTTCTACAGAAAAACTGTCACAAGGAGAGAAATATTAACAATAAAACTCCACATAATATTCTGGAGTTAAGACACATCAGCTCATGGAATGCCTATTCTTCAGAGCACTGGCTGCCTAAAGCCATGTTTAACACGAGCAACAATTACTAAAATAGGGAAATAATCTCAGTTCAAGACTTGACATGGTTCTGTTGTACCAAAAAGTCTCCTTTCCCTAATTATTGCTAGTCTAGTAAGACAGCTGAAGAAATGAATAATTAAAATAATTAAATAACTAAATAACACTCAGAGGAAAAAACCAAGAAAAAACAGTAGGAAAAGAAACAGAAAAGCAAAATAAGTCACCCATATTATAATTTGAAACTAAAAAACATGAATGTGATTTTAAACTACTCATGAAATAATTTGCATAATCAAATTGCAATTGGTGAAGTGAGTGCAGTTTTAGAGTTCGATAGAGAGCTTCCCAGAGGCATTCCTAAGAGAAAGGAAAAAAAAAAGAGGAAATACTGGGGAACATACTCCTGTTCCCAGAAAAAGTATTATTTAAACATAATGGGTATGGCAGAAGAATATTTAAGCATTGAAGGTATTTGTCACTTTTTAACTGCTAATTTGTAAAACAAAAACTATTCTTTTAGTGATGGGTTTTGACTGACTCTTTAATTGGAATTTCAAAAAGCATTTAAAGATTTTTTTTCTTTTGAACTTCAAAACCAAACAGATTCAAATGGCAATCTTTAAAGGTTCATTCATCCTTATAAATAATATTAATCATACAATTTGGGAATAAAAGCTAGTACCCCTATTTGTTTCTAGCATGTACATTCATTTTCTCAAAGTATTCTCTTTGTATATCCCTACACATATATATATCTTCTGAACAACTCTTTTTGTACACAGTCTTACGCTCAGCCAAGGAATATGTGTTTCCATAGGCAACCCAAATCATTTGCATATTTGTAAAAAATAGTTAGCATAAGCTGAAGTCTTTTTCTAAAATAATGAAAGCCAAGTGTTACTCTGATAAGAGAGATAAGCATCCCATTGTTAAAGATAATCTGCAATAATTTTGAAATATTCACAGAGCAGGACTGAATCCCAGGAATAGCTTTACAGATGACATTAACCATATTGACCAGGTCTCCATTGACTGCAACAGGAGCTCACACATTCAGGGATTAATTTATTTGCCTACACGGAAACATCCAGGGTCATTTGAGATGCCTTAGGATATCCAAGACATCTATCTACCCAAGGCTGACATAAATGACACAGGACTCAGGAGAGACCCGTGCCCTTCTTGAAAGGCATCCTGAGGCCAGGCAAAATGCTCCTGGACATCGCAAATGTAACTGTTTGCATATTTTAGGGCAAGAGAAACAAGCCCATATCCCATATGCTGGGATATTTTTTTTTTTATATATAAAAACCTGAAGGTCTCTGAATCTGTAGTTGAATCAAATCCCCTGAAATACAATGATTTGTGTCTGAAAGTTGCCTATTTCTCTTCCACAACTACAAAAGGAGTCTAGAATGACTACCTCAGTTGTGGAAGTCTATGCTGCAGCATAAGCTAGATGAATCCTAAGCAAAATTAGTTATCTGTCCTCATAATAATGTTCATAGCTTGTAACAATGTTAGTTTCTTTATTTTGTGTACTGCATGCAATAGCCATCACACAGAACCACAAACCAGATTGGGAAACTTGTTTGAAAATTATGCAACGTTCAGGACGTGTTCTTCACTCCTACAAGCAACTGCATGATCCTGCAAAGGTAACCTTTACTCATCTTCGTTCTTCTCCAACATCTGTTCCTATCACATCTTTGAATAATACTCAGTTTCCATGCAGGTTCCCTGATGTAAATTCCTATTTATGATTCCATTATGTAAATCAGCACAAGCAGTAAATTTGCATCAGAAGGGCATTCCTGATCCCAACTAAAACCTCACAAGATGCACCCATTCTGTACTAATTAAAGTCTGTTAAGTTCTCAGCTCAATAGTTGCTAACGGAGGCTGATGCTTCAGGGACTCTCAGCTTTCCATTTACAGAAACTCACAGCAGGTGTATCGGTTTTATATACTGGCTAATTTTCATATTTTCTCTAAATCATGTACATGTATATGGTATTTTCCTTTGCAGAGCATTTTCTTTTTTTTTTTCCGTTCCTTTGTCCTCTACCTTTGTGGTACATCCTTCTCTACCAGGCATCAGGTGCATACACAACCTGACTTCTGCCTGACTACCCACCGACCTTTCGCTCCTGCCAGCTTTATTTACAAGCATTCTCTCTCCCCTGCCCTCCCAGCAGCCCAACAGGACATCCAGAAGACTCTTTTTGTCACATACTGAAGAATGAATGCATTATTTCATTGGCATGCCAAGTCTTTTCTGGCCCACCGCCTGCAATCCCTACACCCACACTTCAAGGCACTTTTCCATGCAGCAGATTAAGAAGCTGTTTCAATGCCAGGTTGATAGCAATGCCTCACTGCAGAAGATGAACCGCAAAGGATATGGATCCTGCTCCTCCTTCTGTTACTAGGATTTTAGAATGTATGATTCCACTAAGTAGGGGAAAATGTCAGTTTTAAATATATATTCAGAAAAATAAAATGTGCTGGTATGCTGAGAGAACAAAGAGCAACGTGCCCTGGAAGCCCCTTCCCTCACCCCAGATCAGAGTAAGTAGCAGGACAGGATCTATCCAAAGCTCAGGAGCACACTAGACAGAGGAGACCAGCTCTTGTGCCAGCTTATGTTCTGAAACCCTAGAAGCAATGATTCTGCCAGCTGCTCAAATGCTACAGTACCCAGCCAAAAGTAGCTGGGGGCACAGGCTGCTCCTATACATTGAAGCAGTAAAGGACAGCCAACAGTACATCCCACCGGCCTACCTCAATGCATCTTGCTCTAGCCAGCATCTCTCCGGGAGCTGAAGACACAGCTGCCAGCATCCCCGCTTCTCTTGGCCAGTATAGGACTTGGCCCAAATTTTGAATACGATTGATTTAGTTTCCTCTATAAAATCTGGAGAAGGAAGTGCTCAGCTGCTTTGAACTGAAATGATTTTTTTTCCCAATTGGAAGGAATAAATTGAACCTCAGCAAGTTATATACCTATACAATAATGCTCATTTCTTACATTTCCACCAAACACTAACCAAGTGTGATTGGTGTTTTTCTGTTTAAAAAATTGTGTAGAGCAGTTGGTACAGCTGATTGATTGAAGTCAGTCCAAGTACTGATATTTCTAAGTACTGAGCCAAAGAGATATTTATGCGGTGTGCTCTGAAACTGTGGGGACCATTAATTTTTAGTACTTCAGAGGCTGAAGTGAGTACCTTGGCTTCACCATGAAAGGTCAGGATGAGACTGGTGGGCATCATTGTGTTCCCTCCCCCAGTGAGAAGATGGGCAAGTAGGCAACAAGGAAGCTGTGATGGGACCCGGCAGATCTCCCAGTTTGGACAATCAGGAGATCAGGACATCCTGGCGACCCAGGAGAACATCCAGCCTGTATCTAGCCTACACACCGTGGTTGTATGCCTGGTTACAATAATGTTTCTTGACTTCATTTGACTCAATAGCAATAGACATCTGGAAAGTTAAATTTTGTTCTCTACAGGGAAATATGCCAGTCCCTTTGGCTTCACTGTGATTGTGGATACAAATCCAAAAGTAGAATTGGATTTCACAATCACATGTAAAGTGAGCGAATACAGCTTTGTTGAACACTTTCATACTGCCTGTGCACTTACACAACAGTTAATAAGGGCCTGAAAATCTAAAAAGATCAAAGACGTCCTCATAAGCACCAAGATAAAAATTCAGCATGAATTACCCCAGAGTCTTTGTTCTGAATTTTTTCAAATTCCTGCTGAGAATCTGGAAAGAATTCCAGATTCAGATTGAAATGCAATATCATCTTTTATATAACACTGTAATATGTAGGGTGCTTTGGTGAGCCATCTGGATGCATATAGGATCAGGATTTAAAATAAAATTGTATTATTGATGTCTTTAGGGGTTTAACATGCAGCAACCACAGAATATTTGAGCAATCACAGAATATTTGAGATCACTGGAAAACAATCAACTAAGAAATGGTTGGGAGGAATATAAAAAAAAAAAAAAAACAACCAAACCCTGAAATGGAGAACAAGCTCAGCTGAAAGAAATAAAACTCCTGATGACAGATGGCATTAAGCGGATGATCTTCCTAGATAAGCGTTGGCTCTAATGCTACAACAGGGTTGATAAATATGTTGAACAGCTTGCCTGGGGCAAGTCAAACAAAGCCCTCGGCAAGAAATTTAAAATGCAGTTTGCCTAACAGAGCAACTAAAGAGGAATTTCTTGGCTCACCATTTTGCCAAGACGTGTTCTGTTCACACTGCATGAATTCCCAGAGAAACTGTTGGGTTTGCTTCTTTTTCCATAGGAGAAGCAGAAGCCTCATGTTCATTCAAATTAACAAATGCCCAGGAAAATCATTTGTGCCTGTATGGGAGCTGCTGACATTCGAAATGCGTGTGGGCACATGTTTGTGTATGTATGTATGTATGTTTGTATAAAATCTGCACAACAGATTAGAATTATTGTAAGAGGAAAAGCAGACTACCATAATAGAAAAGGAATATTTTACTGTCAAGAGAAAAACTGCCATGTTTTCAGCACAAAAAATATGCATAACATGTCATAAGTATAAGTACGACTTTTGAAAAACCCTATAAGACAACAGCACTGAAACTGGGAAAAGCAATAGAGAGACAGAGAGATAGAAAATGATTCTTAAAATCTGTTTATTCAATCCATCGTAAAAGCATGTTACAAGTTATAAATAATACAAGATCAACAGGATTTAAATAAATCTGAAGTCAATATCAAGAATGTTAATACGGCAGAAACCACAGTTGCTCTAAACTTCACAGTTATAGTACGAGAGGTTTCAGATACTCCTATTTAAATGCAGTTTTTATCTTAACCAGCAGAGAGCAGGGATATACACAAGTCCGTGTATTAAAATACTTCCAAAGATGGCCTTATCCATTGCCTCAGTATTCTTTCCCCACCCAATAAGCAGGAATATTTAAACCAATTTTATCCTGAAGCTCAACAAAACTGTTCTCTGGTGAGTCCACACAATAAGACAATTCCATCATCAAAATCTTCTGTTGGAAAATTTCTTGCCTCTAATTCCCAGAAACTGGAAGATACGGCCCACTCAAAAAATCCTTTATGCTGATCTGAAAGGTTGCCATCACATGCTGGAACGGGAATATGTAAGAGCAGCAGAGACCAAATTTTCTGATCTTTGAGAGGTGCACCAGAATGTCCCCGTACCGGTGACACCAACCTCCACCTGACAGAGCTGGGAGGACAACTGTGCAACATAACTTCCACCAGGGGGATGCACCCAAACCGTTCAGAAGTTCATCTCGGGTCTAAATAATCAGAACTAACACTGTGAATTGCTCCTAAAATGGAATAAGAAAAGAAATAGATCTTGCAAGAGTGAAGAAAACCAACTGCTTCTGCAGTTCTGCCTTTTTCTGCAGCCTTGGGGTACTGGCTTTACTCCGAATCACTCTTCTGCGTCTATTCGTTCTGCATTAATGACACTCAGTGTTTTCTTAATTAGGAGAGAAAGGTTCAAAGGAGTTGGAAGATGTGCAGGGTTCGTCAGGCCCAAAGATATACAGACAATTCATGGGCTTTACTTCCCAGCTCCCAAAAGGAGACCAGTGTGGGACCGTGCCATCGAGGAAGCCTGGCAGCAGATGTTTGGATCTGGGGAACCGTGTTTTCTGCCTCCTCTGGAAAGAAAATACTTAAATAGTAATTCACATGTATTTAGCCCTTTGCATCCAAAAACATCAAAGCATTTTGCACACAATAATTAAGCCTCGCATGAACCATAATTTATGAATTATTACTTTAAGTACTCCACAACTGAGGTATGAGTGGTCCCAGAGCAAAGCAAAGAAACCTTTCTGGAAAAACACAAAAAGATCCCAACTAACAGGTCTTTGTTTTAAATATCTCTTTTTCATGCTATGCCTACTGGGTGATAGAAATGCCACTTTCCTCTAATTCATCTTCCGGCAGTGGAATAGAGCTGCAATATAGTAATATGGAAAGTAAGACAAAATAAAGAACTGCTTCCAAAAATACAGAAAATATATCGGAACATTATGATTGCTTGAAGATGTTGAGCCGGATGTACCAACTGGAGGTCTTGATATTTGTTAGGTTGAGGATAGATCCAGTCAAGATTAGGCATGGGACAAGAGAAATCAAAAATGTTTAATAAATAGAGAATTAATCCAAAAGAATAGTTCAATGTCTTACTCTTGAAGATTTCAATCTTACAAAAATATACTTTGTTCTTTGATTGAGTTTCATTCATGAAATGGAACAAATTCTGTTTACTTGGCATTGTGTAATTAATTGATTCTATTATATTTAGACAGGTGTAGAAATGGGAAAAATGACACGAGGAGGCGGCTTCGAGAATTCAAGCCTGACTGCAAACTGTAGAAGATTTTCTTTCTGTGGCTTCTTTCTATCATTAGTGATATTGCTGTTTTCAAAACCACAGCACATAAAAGCCTTGGTCACAGATTTGAATTCCATTGTGCTGGGTTCTGGGTACAAATGCACAACAAAACAGCAACCTCCCCAAAAGTTTTGTTTGCTATTTACAAAGCCATTCATATGGGTACCTTCCATAAACATGAAAGAAAACTGTCACAAATTGTACAGTTCAGGAAATGAAAACCAATAAACACGTGTTTTCTTTCATATTTGGGGATTTGGGAATGCAACTGAGTGAATGGTTCCCCAGCTGGGAACAATTGGGCATCATTTTCCGTGAACAACTAAATCACATACAAAGCAATATTGCACCAAAAATGGATACGACCTGCAGAAAAGAAGTGCTATTCACAAAGTAAGAACAATAAGTCCTTAGGTGCAAAATATTGGGATTAAAATTGCATTAGACTTTCATGTCTAATCAATTAAAGAGCAGCCTTGAGAAGTACCGTAGGGACCTAATTTTTCTTGGCCACAAAGGTGATGACTGAAGTGTCCCAAGGACCCAAGGAAAAATGTCAGGGTTTATGGTCAAAATTCTGACTCCTTTAAATATTTACCCTTTTTGATTTCTCTTACCAAGTAAACTACTGGATCAATGAAAAGGTGATGAGTATGAATAAAAGCAGGAGAATCTCTTTGCACACCTGTGCAAAGTGTGCAAAGATGGAACCAAATCTTAATCCTAATTAACACAGCAGAATGTCCAGGGATATAGTCAATAAAGAATAAATTATGCCACCTTGCGCACAGATAAATTCAGTCTAGCCACTTTCCTATCTCCTTTGAAGAAGGGAGTAGTTTCTTAATATAATACCTTCCAAAAGTCTGTTAAGGATAAAAAGAACCTCTGGTACAATAATATGTGAAAGAGATTGAGACAGAACTACATGGTCCTATCATCAACCTGATTATTTGCTTCATTGCAAAGCATCACATCTTTAGTTCAGTCATTGATTTGAGGCTTTCAAATCATTTTGTGATCTTCCTTTGCTCGAAGCATTCCAACACTTCGCAGAGATTCATTTTAGATCATCCTCGGTCATTTGACACACTTTAGCGCTCTGCTACTCAAGTAGAACTTGATGTACACATAAAATAAGAGATGTCATCAGGGCTGTGTAATCCATTTGATTCTCTTGAAACTGTATCTTTCATATAAATTCATCTCTGCAATAATAGCGAAGCCTTACCCTTGCCTTGTGAAAATCTCTGTAATCTCTCAGCAGCTTTAGGGAGCTTGAAATATACAGAAGCAAATCAAAATATATTCGACTATTATAAAAGCAAAGCGCCACAAACATTTTGTTACCAGCAAAATAAGAATCACTTTTAGGGCTATGCTGCAGAAAATAATAACTTGTTTACAAAGTTTGTTTACTGCAAGGAAGAGAAATTTTGCCTTTTCTTGCCTTTTCTGATAACTATTGCTAAGTTAAATTAACTGCCACAGACTCATTCACAAAAAGTAATCTCATATTACTTATTTTATTTATAACCTTAGATTTTAAACAACAATAGAAAGCTGTAGGCACCCCGACAATTATTTAAACTTCCAATCTATAATTGCTCAGGAGCAAAAAATAATTACATTCAAGTAACAAGCCAGTTCAACAAGCAGCCCTTTAGTCCTCCTTTCCCCAGCTCCACAGAAACATACTCTTAACCCTTTTCCAATAAAAGCCCAGACTAATAAATGCCTTCTAAGTGTACCTAGAAGATCACTAAAACTAATCTATTTTGAACCACAGCTGTCCTTAATGAAAATATAGAATTTCCAAGTGTTATTTTCTCATCTGTTAGTAGCCAATAAAATTATGGTACGTTCTCACTTGGAAAAGAGAATAACTCTTTCCTATCCACCTCCCAAAAAAGACAATTAGTCAAGAAAATACCAGAGAAGATTGTTTTAGAAAAACTAATTTATATCCAAAGGAACAGACAGAGGCCAACTAGATATGTGGTTAGGCATTTACCATCTATGCATTACTTGACATGCACCCATTCCCAAAAAACCCCATAGTATATCACTGTTGAAAATAAAATAGCTAGAATAAATGCTGAGGCAGAGTGTCTGCACTGCACTGATGGCTTGGCAAGGGAATTGCCATTACGCACAGTGAAGTCCACGACCTGCTCACTCTCCGACCCCGTGGTTTCCTTCGACATCCTCTAAACGTCCTTTGCTCTCGGGCTGCGGTTGGCAGAATATTAAGCTAAAGCGCATCGTGAGGCAGACAGCCTCCGGCTGGTTTAATGGCTGTAGTAGTATGCTCTTGCTTGAATAAATAGCCTCTCTAACCTTGAAGCTGGCTTTTGGGAGAGCCTCCTAATAGGCTATCGACATATGCACTGTCTTTTGTTAAAGAAGCACCTTAACAGCTGCACAGCAGCCGTCTAAGGTGGAAGTTCCCGTCTTCACCATGAAGTTGGATGTGGCCGTTGTATAGCAACTCTCTGAACAAGCAAAGATATGCTTATTTTTGTATGCAGCAGAATCTCCCTCTTTCTTTACAGTTTTGAATCAGCAATTATTAAAATGTTTAAAAAAGCGATGCAATATGTATCCCTTCTGACAACTGCATTTCAGAATAATGCAATTGTCATAAGTGATACACGACAGACAAGCCCGAGATGCAACAGAGTGAACACTGAAGCGAATGATAAATTAGCTTATACAAACCACGGCCAGAGATCCTTGTAAGAGTGTATTTTGAATAACCGTACTATCCATCCAGGCTCGGATAACTCGGGTACCGCAATCACAGAGACAGAGCTGTGCTGCCCCAGGGTGGAAGCAGGACGAGGTCCCTCCATGCTGTGCCTTCAGCCCATCTGCTTCCCAAGCACAGAGGCATACAGACATCTCATACCCATGCCAAGCTAGACACGCATCCAGAAAGAGCTGTTGCCCATTTTATAGCATTCATTGTGCAATCAGTCATCATCCTTTGGGGCTTTGGCAGGTTTTTTTGACATACAACTTCAAAGCAGGTTAGGTGTGAGTACTGGAATGAACATCAAGTTTGCAAAACTTACCCAACTTTACTGTCCAGCAGAAAGAGACTCACATGCATCTTCAATTTATTGTTTCTCATTGCAAATCTTTCTCAACAGGGAGCTAACGGTAGCTGTGGCTTGCACTTGCATGGTTTTCAACACCCTTTTCAACAATGACTCCTGTATTTTCAAGTCAGCACATAGGTTCTAGCTATGTGACTCCCCACAGTTGTAATTAATGGATAATAAAAAAGCAGTCGATGTGATATGATAGGTGATATACACATATGATGTATGTGACCTATGACATACAGTATATGGCATAATAGAGATCCATCTCAGAGTGGACAACAATTTCCTGAGGCTAGAGTGGTTTGAAGAACTCTCAGTGGATCTCTCTTCCAGCTATTTCTCCTGGCCCCATTTCAACCTGAGAAATCTTCTGTATGCAGAAAATCCTTTGGCAAGGACACCAACAGTCTTTTATTTTATTCCAGCTCTTCTGATTTATTTTAAAACTGGCTCCCGCTTGCATCCTTTCTTCTGGATCCTATTTCTTACAAGAGGAGGTATTCTGCAAAATCAATTCCCTTTCACATTTCCCATGCTTATCATTATTCCGTAGACTTCTCTTATACCTCATAGTTATCTCTTTTTCACACTGAATAATCCTAACGTACCCTGTTGTTCCTTGCATAGAAGATGCTCCACACTTCTGATCACCCTTTTTGCCCCTCTGAACCCTTTTCTGTTCTGTTAGATCTCTTTTGACCTAAATGTTGCAGAAATGCATAAAGCATTCACCACATGGAAAAACCAGGGGTTCATACACTGGCATAATGATGATTTCTGTTTTGTTCTCTTTTCCATTCCTATTCCACTTTCCAATAATAGGCATCAACAGGAAAAGAAATTGCATGCTTGGGCATCAGTTAAAATCCATATATTACTGTCCTAAAACTGTGTATAAGAAGGGAGTTTGGGGACAAAATATGACTGATGGAGTCATCAGTAAAGTGCCTTAGACTCGCAGCAGGCTGCAGCCGGGGAGACCGCAATTAGTTGAGATCTGACATACTGTTACAGCCTCAGGTTCCAAACAACATAGCATTGCCGTAAGATCCAGCACATGCTCCAAAACATTTTGGATCCACGCAGTACCTTGAATTCTTGGGAAAATATTTATATAGAGTCAGTAAGTCTGTTATAGCAACAAAACTGCCTCAAGGCTACAAACATCTTTGGTTTACCCTTGGGTTTGGTCTACAGCATCACACAGCATAAATAATTGTAGTCTGGAACAAACAACTGCAGGGGACCAAGATTAGGTTTAAAATGAGGTAAGTGGCAATATTTTAACTGAAGATATAAAAAATTCAAGTATACACATACCCTATAAAAATATAAACTTCGGTCCTCTCACATGCACCAAGGAATTGGTGAACTATTCAAAAGTCTGTTGATGAGAGTAAAAAGAAAAGATACAGAAGATATTGGCCAGCAAGAGGAAATCCATATTAAAAGTCTCCGCTTGTATGCAGTCTTCTTTGTCTGAAGGTACACTACTAGAACAAGTAAAAGTCAGGAGTATCCCTGAATTCTTCACAGATGCTAAATTCTCACACTATAGTCAGCTCCAGTTGGCTGAATACGTCCATCCCACAGGTGGTTCATGGCCCGGCTTCATTTATTCATGCAACACTGCTGTTCCCTCTTTTCAGGATATACCATGGCATGAGATCTATGAAATTTAAGAAAAGCTAAAGCTCTGAGATGGGAAAAATGGTTGACAACCTTGTTCTTCCACTTACCATGCAAAACACATTTCACCTATGGCACTAAGACATAATTAATGTTGTGTCTATGTGTGCAGATACATTTTCTTAATTTAGGGTTTTGTTTCAAATCAGCGTCAGTCTGTTAAGAGTGGTGCTTCTGTAGCATAAGATCAAGGGTGGGGGCTGCATACATTGAGGCATGTCATGAGAGCAGATCAAAGCATTTGAGGATACAAGGGTGGCCAGGAAAATATAGGGGGACAGTATAGAGCAGAGGGAGTGAAATTTTGCTCTGCTTCGCAGTGTGATTAGAAGGAGTGGTACCTTGGGATGAATTAGTCCCAGAATCACATGCAGGTTTCATCTCTGGTTTCATCTCCAGAAGACAGCCTGGGAGCAAAGTAGTATGCAGAGAGTAAGGACAGAAAGAAAAAAAAAAAA
>VXBL01010431.1:1045624-1143962 GCA_013400195.1 Aramus guarauna
AAAAAAAAAAAAGAGAGAATCCAGGTGTGAATTTCTGGAAAGTAGGCTGGAAATAACCACTACAGCCAAGTGGCACGCTACACAAGGGTTTGAAGAGGGACCATGTTAGCTACCAAAAGTCCTTCTACATCTAAAAACATGCCTAGATCTTTAATGTAGCAGCACAGTAAAATGATCTTGGGTTTATTGGTCTCCAGAAAGCAAAGCAATTGATAATCTCTTTATCTGCCACACTTGATGAGTCTGAGTATAACCATTTTGATGCTGAAACCCCTACGTTTGCCCTCTCTTGGCTTGCCAAGCACATTCCACTGAATAACGCTGAGTTACTCCCGTCTTGCCGTGCAGTTGGACTGTATATAAACACCGTCAAGGTTTGTCTGGAGGCTTGGGTCACACTGAGCTAGTATAAATTAAGACACAAAAGATGGTGCTAATAGCATACAGGAGGGTGATACAGATGACAACAACATTCAACCACATCAGACTTTCCATCCCAGAAGAATGAGTCAATAAAAGCTGGATGACCATTAGCCTGAGTCTGCAGCTAGGCTCCACGTTATACCTTTGGGTACACAGAAAGATACCTTGCCCTTTCTGCAGCTATGCGTCTTTAGATAGCGTACCTAATTACAAATACATGGCAGCATTTCACTCAAGTTATATCCTTTTGACTCGAATGTGTGACTGCTACTACATAATTCATAACATGATTCTCAATAATTTTCAGTCAAGGTTCAAGCAGAAATGTGTCACACTAGGATTATATTATTTATGAGCATAATGTTGGATTTAAGCCAATGACACACCAATAAATTTTATCTCAAAGCCTGACATATTGCATGCTGTTTTCCCTGGCTCACAAACAAATAACTACGGCTGTTTCAAAATTACTTACAGTTCAACTCAAATCAGAATTTTTTTGTGATTAGTTCTTATCTTATTTGAAAAACTGATCATATTATTTCTTTCTTGTAGACGTTGAAGGGTATTTTTTTCCTTCATTTCTAAAGTGTGTCCTGCACAGACAGCAGAGCCAGGTGGTATTCTAAAAGACAAATCTGGAACAAAATGCTGTCTGACCCTCTTAAAGGGTGGAGTTTTCCCTCTCTTCTAAAGCCAAAAGACTTGTGTGTGTCTCCCAGAATAGGCAGAGAGCCTGTACTAGCTAGCACAATTTGCCATTGAAAGTAATCTTAATAATGTGGGCTTTACCCTAAGCACCAGGGTAAATAATGTACCTGGAATATACTGGAATGTAGGGGATTCTGTGAGAAATACTCTAGAAGTAATTCTTCTGGGCTGACCTCAGGGACTTGAAATAGGGACGTCTAGGGCGTGCTTCAGCATGCAGACTTGAACAACTACATTTAGATCTCAAATGGAGATGTATAGATAGGTGTTCACATGCGGCAAGAGGTATCCAAGCTCCCACGAGGGTCAGTGGGAATCCAGGGTTCAGTAGCGATGCATAAACAAAGGCATATGGTGTCATCTGAGATGTCTCGCGCAGCAGTTCTGCAGAGGACTGGCGTAAGATGGACACATACGACAAAAGGTAGACTGGTGCCCTTGGAAGCTGGAGATCAAGGACAATTTCACATACATGTTACCCTTAAATTTAGATGTGCATTGAATCCCTAAACAAAGGTATCTCATATCATTTGGGATGTCCTAGATAAACCTGTCTGGCTTTCATCTCCCAGTTCAGAAGACTACAGATCTCCTGTGAGACCTGTATCATCCCTGCCAGCCCCCTGTGGATGTCTCAAATGCCCTAGGACACCTTAAATGGCATAAAACATTTGCAACATGTTTATGCAAATGAATTAATTCCCCCTAGTCTAAGCTCGTTGTTTAGACAGCATTTGACAGAACAAGGCACCTACAGCAGGTGATTTATTCCTTTCTGAGACAGCTGTTATGAACTGACCTCCAAATGTGTTTTCTCTGACTAGGGAGAAATTCTTGAAGACCACTTTAGACCACATGCCTAAAATCTATTGAGATTAATTCCAGCCTGATGAGTTGAAAGCACCAATGAGATCAATACAAAGATTCCAGTTGAGTCCCCCAAGCTTCAGGAGCATTTCTGAGCAAGTATTTTAAAAGTAGCTGAAGATTTTTGTATCTTCGATTTTAGACAAGATATCGAATGATATCTTTTTTTAAGATCACCAATAACTTCATCAGGTGAGAAAAACTCCTGAAAATCAGCAAAATCACTCTAAACTATCCCAAACTGAATAACCCGATAAAAAGTAATCCATATTTTTTAATAAAGGGCCCTATTTGCTCGGTCTCACATCCCCAGTTCTAATATTGTCAGTCTGTGACAGCAGTGCTGTAAAATCAAATCCTTTAGGATCTGTAAGATGCACTGACAAAACTTTGTGAATGTCAAACTATGTCTAAAATTATCAAAACAACATAATTTTATCCCTCAAAAAAAAAAACCCTTATATATTTTTTTCTCTGCTTTGTAACTACTGACAATTAGCATCACATTTTTCATGGCTGAATAGAATAAATCATCACCTTTCTGTGTGGTTTATGCTATGTCACCACGCTCCATGCTTTATTAACAGGAATCAAAGCATAAATGCTGATGCTAAATGTGTATGTGTGTATATTGTATATCCCAGCACATAAACACATGCACGCATACGAGCATCTATCTCCCATAAAGCAGCATAAATCTGATGAGGGCAGCCTCTCGTCATTAACGGGATAATTTACTTCTATTTCAAACTTAAACCAACTCAAAATGATGCCAAGCATATGTTCATCCTAGTCACTGATATATCCCTATTTATCATTGGCAAGAAATTACTTCTCTGCAAGGCTTTTGCATTGCTAAAGTAATCTAGGTGCTCTTGCCAGCTTTTTGCATAGAGAATAAAATGTATGTTAGAGACAATTCCTGCCATTGGAGATCACTGAGCCTTATCCCAAACCCCATGAAAATTAACTACATCTCTTCTACTCATTTCAGTGGGAAAGTCCCCAAAACATAATTAAATGGCTGTTTTAAGGTGAATGCTGTTGATTGAAAAGCTGCAATCTGCTTTACTTGTAAAAACCTCCAGATCTTCGCTAATGTGCAATACACACTCCAAGTGGAAATCCACACAAAGCTAAATTCTTCATTACTTCAAGCAAGCTAAATTAACATAAACAAGTCCCTGAAAGAGAAGGACAGATATTGTGTTTGAAGGCCACATTACTTTTGTTTTCAGAAGCAAAAAAGAAAAAGAGATGTGGATCCTTTGAAATAAAAGAATGTTATGAAGGGTTGTGCTGATCAAGGACAGCTTTCACTTTGCATTAGGGAAATTTTATTGTCCTTTAGTAGTGTTTACAAATGTCAGGAAATGTCCTTGGCAAAGACCAAGCAGACGGGAGCATTTTGTATTTGTCTGGTTTGTCTCGCACAATGCTCTGCAACTGGCCATTTACACTCCCACAAAGTTGATGCACAACGCTATCACATCAGATCAGATCAGATCAGATCACCAGCATTTAATGCATAAGGCCTACAATATGCTATAAGACAACAGAAATTGAATATTAAGATTTATCTTTTTAAAAGGTCCTGGAATTATGTTTATTTCTGTGTTTATCGCTTTATTTTACAACAGGCTTAGGGAAAATTTTTCAGTTCAAGGCTTCCCTGGTTAGACTTTTAAATCCTAAACAAAGAACGTTCCCTGGCAATTGCTTAGAGCCCACGCAACTCCCAAAGTTTTGACCAGCAAACCAGAGCATCATACTTCAGGCAAGATTACAAGGAAGAGGATGTTTCGGCACTGGTGGCAATAAGGATGGACCAGGACCAGCTGCAGAGGCAGGGAACTGGGTTGTGTTCCAGTTCTCTGGAAGAAGCACCAAAGAGACACTGGCCATAAGTCAGTATCTGGACAATAAAAAAAGAAAAAAAAAAGGGGGAAATAAGGATATATTTCTTTAACAAACATACTGCACAGGTAAGAAGAGGAACATGATTTGGTTTAGAAGGAGCAGCCTCCCTTTAGGCAATCCCTTTTTGTTATGCAATGTCTTCACAGATTTGTTTTCTCATTCCAGAACTGTAGAAAGTTCAGTGTGAATTTTTACACCACCTTGTGAACACAGGACGGCATTAGCACTTCAGTGCTTTACAAATCCAGCCAGTTAGTACACTTCCTTCAGTTTTCCAAGATGTTGAAAAACAATTAGCATGAGAAACATGAATCCCTTCTGGAAGACATTCCCTCTGGCTCTCAATTCTTCCACAATGTGATCCTTGTAACATCTGGTAATATTGCTGTAGATGTTTCTCCTACAATTTGGGTCACAGCACACACACCTGTTTCAACATCATGAAGACTTATATTCTCTTCAGATAGAGATATAATACCTTCTGACATGTAGCACGGTTTAAAGTTTTCTTCCTTTTCTTTGAGCAACAGGCAAAAATTGTTTGTTCTTTTTTTTACTGTCTACAAAAAAAAAGGTATTTCTCTTGGGCCCCAAACTTTGTTCCCTGTGATTCCCTTTTCCTGGTGAAAAGAACAGACCTCATCATAAAAATGCAATTGAGTCGCACCACAAGGCCTCCTACCACATTTTCTTATCTGACGTGGCCACCAGTAGCCATTTCAGGAATAAGTAAAGGAAACTCCATAAAAGAGTGATCCATCCTTAAATACATCATACCACTCTGAAGTGAAATTATTTTCCTTTAGTGGAAAAGTTGCCCTGATTGAGCCTTAATTAGAAAGGGTTGAACCACCCAAGAGCAGGTCCTGTTTGAGGAGCTCAGCTTTCCAACTGCATAAGCCACATGCAAAGGCTGAGAAACCCCCAGCTCTGCCAGGGGCTAATTGGACAATCTTGGTGTAATCCTATTTTAGTTTTTAAATAACCTTTGGAAGCATTGGGAATTGTGGGAATGCATAGGGTACATCTGAATCTCAATAGGACGTAATAACTCAGGCGGAGTACAACAATAATATGGATCTATAGAATTACTGGAACATGATGCTGTCTAATAAGTGCAGAGCAGAAGGTGAACAAGCTGGGATCTGTCTGCCAACTCAGAAATGTCTGTAATTAGATCTTATCAGATACTTAACATCCTACTTCTGTCTATATTTTGTTTACATCAAGAAACCAATTATCCCATTACTAGCCAGTATATGTCAAGCAAATACAACACAATGTAGGCCCATATTTAAAAAGTGTTGCAATTACAAAATCTGAACTATTGCCAGATTTTACTAAAGGTAAATAAGAGCCCTGCTATGAATGCACCATATGCACAAGGCTCTCTCTTAGAGAAATAAAGTAGTATATAATGCATAGTGAATATATAGGTGCTCTGGGATGAACTGGACTCATGCAATAGCAGCAGTTGGCAAGAAAAATATGTACTTAAAATTCAGAAACACTGAACAGAATTATTTCTGAGCACAATACAGCAGTGCCTTTAAATGTGTTTAAAATATTCAAAGAATTATGGTGGTACTAATGGAAATACTAATTTATTGAAAGTTCATAGAATTATAGAACGGTTTGGGTTGGAAGGGACCTCAAAGCCCATCTAGTTCCAACCCCCCCGCCATGGGCAGGGACACCCTCCACTAGCCCAGGTTGCCCAAAGCCCCATCCAACCTGGCCTTGAACACTGCCAGGGAGCCAGGGGCAGCCACAGCTTCTCTGGGCACCCTGGGCCAGGGCCTCAGCACCCTCCCAGGGAAGGATTGCTGCCTCACAGCCCAGCTCCAGCTCCCCTCCTGCAGCTTCAGGCCATTCCCCTTGGCCTGTCACTGCTCGCCCTTGGCACCAGCCCCTCTCCAGCTTTCCTGGAGCCCCTGCAGGGACTGGAAGGGGCTCCAAGGTCTCCCCGCAGCCTTCTCTGCTCCAGGCTGAAGCACCCCAACTCTCTCAGCCTGTCTCCAGAGCAGAGGTGCTCCAGCCCTCGCATCATCTCCGTGGCCTCCTCTGGCCGGGCTCCAACAGCTCCATGTCCTTCTTGTGCTGGGGACCCCCGAGCTGGACGCAGCACTGCAGGGGGGTCTCAGCAGAGCGGAGCAGAGGGGCAGAATCCCCTCCCTCGACCTGCTGCTCACGCTGCTGGACACGCAGCCCAGGACACGGGTGGCTTTCTGGGCTGCCAGTGCACATTGCCAGCTCATGGTGAGCTTCTTGTCCCCCAACACCCCAAGTGCTTCTCCTCAGGGCTGCTCTCCATCCATTCTCTGCCCAGCCTGTAGTTGTGCTTGGATTGCAAAGTTGCATATGTTCTCCAGCTTTGAAGCATTTCTTCTCCTTTTTTTACACCTCTATCCAAAAGCTGATTTTAGACCCTAAACTACTTATTTTCAAAACATTATCAACCCCCTAATATATGTTCAGGGTTTGACTTTTGGTTAGGTTTTTGGTCAAAATCAATCACTATAGGCAAGATACTTTTAACTGAAAATATCTACAGCCATAAAACCTACAAGAAAGTTTTCCAGTTAGGTATTTATTGAATGACTCCTTGTTGTGGTTTAAGCTGGCAGGTAGCTAAACACTACCCAGCCATTCACTCACACTCCCCCCAGTGGGATGGGGGACAGAATCAGAAAAAAAAAGTAAAGCTTGTAGGTTAAGATAGAGACAGTTTAAGAGGACAGAAAGGGGAAAAAAATTAATAATAATAGAATATACAAAAAAGTGATATACAATGCAATTGCTCACCACTCATCAATCGATGCCTCAGTTCCTGAGCAACCCTCCCCCCCACAGCGAACTCCCTTAGTTTATATACTAGATGATGTCATATGGTCTGGAATATCCCTTTGGTCAGTTGGGGTCAGTTGTCCCAACTGTGTCCCCTCCCAGCTTCTGCTCTCCCAGACACCTCACCAGCAGGGCAGGAAAAGCCAGAAAGTCCTTGACTTAGTGTACGCACTACTTAGCAACACCTAAAACATCAGTTTGTTATCAGCATTATTCTCATACTAAATCCAAACCACAGCACTATACCAGCTACTAAGAAGAAAATTAACTCTACTCCAGCCAAAAGCAGGACACTCCTACTTTACCATCCATAACAGAAACATAACATCCAGAGGTTCATCTGTTTCAGTCGCTGAACTTGGGAATACACTCCCTTCTTTACTTCAAGGGACATACTAATTTTTGATATAGTATTCTAGTGTCTCCATTGAGGCCATGAGCAGTGCCTGTGCACCTCCTGTGCTCTTAGTGTTTCAATATTAGCTGGAAGCTGGAATTAAGAGGTCACTGGATGGTTAGCATTAAAACATTTCCATTAAAGGGTCACCCTCACCCTTGAAATCTAGATTTTTCACCATTGTAGAAACAAGGACGCATTTCTTTATTCTAATGAACAACAGGTGTATCTTAGGCAGCTGAGTGATGCTAAACAGACAACCAGAGAATCTCAAGATCATTTAAATAGTCTTTTGAAAGCTGTGAGGTTGTGTCATAAACAGGAAAGCTGCAGGAACAATGACCCGTGTACATTCACTCTGTACCTTCATCAAAACAAGAAGTCATATCATCAAGTAAATAGTGCAGCATTAGTAAGAGCATCTTGAAAGAGGTTTTGCAGAAGATGGAGCTATGTAATGCAATCTAACTGCATTTTGCAAGCAGGTGAAAGGATTAGTGTTTACAACCCAGCATTACATTTTATACTGTTATTTTTAGTGGTGAATCTAAAACTATCCAAGCAGTAGGAAAATTCACTGCAAGTAGGCTATATCTACAAAATCATATGGTTATTTACCATTTTTGAGCTTTTGTAGATCTTTTTAGGGAAGAGAGATTACTTCTTAGTAACTATTGCTCCTCGAGACTTGTCCCTGTGCAATCCCAATTAAAGGATGAAAAGATGTTTCTGGAGAAGAGGTGTGAGAAGCCCTCCCTCTCTTGCTAAGGTGGAGTCAGAAAGTCCACTAGCTCAAACTAGCTCAGTTTCTTCCCCCTAGCTTATAGAGTCCTAAAATACAAAGAACTCGCTGTTAACAGGAGTATACATGGATAGGATGAGGAGAAGAATTACTAACAGATAATTGTTTTCCTCTTTGAGTGCTTCCATTCATTCCCATTCACATGGGGCCAGCAAACGTTGCCCCCATGGAGGTAGCAAAAGTGAACTGTAGCTCCATTTTTCTATACCACGTATCGGAATGGGATGCCAATGCCAACAAATGACAATAATTATCATCAGAGTCATGTTTGTATACTATTATATTTCAGGTCTAATATTAAACCTAAGAACATGTAGGTTTTCCATTTATTCACAGCACAGATGGTAGCAGCATGAGTTTTCACCACCTAGCCCAACATTTGCAATCACAATCTTGTGGAAAATCTAGGGCAATTTAAAAATGATGGAAGTTACCAGGCTTGATGCGAAACGAATATAACAGAATTCCTCAGGAATGATTCAGAGTAGGCTGTTTAATAAGATTTTGTGCTCTTCCAATGAAATTCTGTAGGTAGGATATTATTTTCTATGAAATTTTACAAATCACATACATTCAAGAGTGATATAACCAATAGAAGCACTCACACCAACACCCACCACAACCACTGGAAAATTGATCTGACCATCACACAGGAAATAAAGGAAAATAAAAAAGGGGGAAAAAAGGAAATAAGAAAAATTTAAACAATGAAGACCGCATTAATATCAGATTGTACCAGAACTCTCTGACGCTGCCTGCTCTAAGACATATGAAGAAGAATCTATACATCCATCTTAACCTTAAAACTCAAAAGGTAACATACAATCATTTGCCATTAGCTCCAAAAAAAATTTTCTTGAAGAAATCATCACAATAACTGGTGACACCCGCAAACCATTTCTCCTCTTCAACCATGGTTACCACAGAATCATTAGTTCCACAGGAAAGTTAATGATTACTATGATTTTTTTGCAATAATCAGTTGAAAAGATAATTTTTGGAGTAACAAATTAGAGCCCATGGATAACTTAGCCCTTTGCATTCCACACAGGATTGCTAAACATTTCAGGTGTGAATACAGCTCTGCTTGAAAATAGTTTAAGATCAACAATTCATTCCAGACATATGTAAACTGTTACTACAGAAGAACTTTCAGACACTGCTCAGGTGTTTGAAATATTTATGTTATGTCTTTTCTTTTTATAAATTAGACTAGAGTATCATCGCTAAGCTCAGTAGCTAAGAAAATGCCATATTGACATAGGCTTTCTCCTGTAAAATACAGATTCATAATCTTTAACATTAGTAGGGATGATTAGATTATCTAATGTGATCTACTGTACCATGTAGAGAAGGTAATTTCTACTCCTTTTGCCTTTATGGAGATCAATAACGTGTTTTCTGTTGATAACCTCAGGAAGCACCTGGGGTGAAGGCATGCCTGACACCAGTGTCCAGGTTCATTCTGGGTGCCCTAGGACTACTGAGATACCCACACTGCAGGACTACAGACGACCTCCATCCTTCTTCTCTGGCAGCTGGCAGCCTGGTGAACCTAAGATATCTGAAATCTCTGGTTTGCCACCCTGATAACTGTCCTAGTCCGTACCTGAAAACACAATGATATGCGGATTCTCTTCGTTGCTTTGATAGTTTGTTTCAGTGTTTCACCTTTTTGTTGCTGTTGTTAATAAATTCTGTCTAATTACTCAATAGAAAGTGAAATGTATTTTTGTACCTGTCTCAGAGACACTGCGCGCAGGTGTGGAATAACCTGCTAATGCCTAATCACTATACTCCTGATTTCATATCTGAAGGCTGCATTTATTCTTTTTGTTACATCATACTGGGCATTTATATAGCATTGCTTCTCAGAATCACAGCTTTCCAGGGTATATCCTCCATTTTTATATATTTGTTGTTACACACATTGCCTTGCAATTGCCAAAATTCATATATACGTTATTAGAACAAGCCCAGGTCAAAAATAGTGATGACTGCTTTATATACTTGACCTGCACTTATTATGATTTAGAACTCCATCAGGCTAGATGATATAGCAGGTGTATCAAGTAGTAATTTAATATTTACTTCAATGTCCTAGAGAGATAAACATTTAATAGGATACAATAAATTTCCTAAGGCACTTTTGTACCATCCTGTAGAAGTTAATAGAGAATTATATCCTTTCTAAACAATCCAATCTTACAGTTCAAAACAGGGTTAGGAAATTTTTTCATTCTCTGTAACAATAAGTTTTAAGAATAATTGTCATACAAATCTACTTTTTTCTTCTCTAATAAATTCCATAGGCTCGCTCTTAAGGACTAACATTAGCACTTTGTGAAATGACAGCTCTGAGGATTCCCAGATTCGGGTAAAGTCCATACCTTAGTAAAAAGCTGATGATTATGATCTATTTTAGGGTGTTTCTTTCTTCCTGGAGTAAGTAATTTCTCCAGAGAAAAACAGTTTTACAAGAGGGATCAAAGAATTACATTTTTATAGAAAATAGCACAGATACAATGAAATTAAACATCTCATTTACAACTGGCCACCTTTCCAGCTCTGTTGGCATCCAACAGAAAGTCTACTGGACTATTCGCAAAGTACAAAACATCCTGGTTTGGGGCATGTAGATGGAAACAGTTCTGCAAGTACAGTAGATCAAGCTTTCCACCCAACAGTTTCAGTTCCTTGCATGACTTAAGGTCTGGAGAATCACGGATTATCTTCAGAATTTTGTTTAAACTAATGAATGATCTTACAGGAATTATCATACATAAAATGCAACTATTTTGGAATTTTTATGGAACAAAATCACAGAATTGTTTGGTTTGGAAGGGACCTTAAGGACCATCTAGTTCCAACTCCTCTGCTGGTCACACTGCTGGACATGCAGCCCAAGACACGGTTGGCTTCCTGGGCTGCCAGCGCACATTGCTGGCTCATGTTGAGATTCTTGGCCCCCAACACCCCCAAGTCTTTCTTCTCAGGGCTACTCTCAATCCATTCCCCACCCAGCCTGGAGCTGTGCTTAGGATTGCCTCCACCCATGTGCAGAACCTTGCACTTGGCCTTGTTGAACTTCATGAGGTTCATACAGGCCCACCTCTCAAGCCTGTCAAGGTCCCTCTGGATGGCATGGCTATGCTCCTCCTTTTGAGGCATGGACTTTTCCCAAAATGATCAGTGGCTTTAGCTGACTGTACTGATTAGCAAACAGCAATAGCAGCCCAGATTCTGAAACTCTAAGGACTCAGGCTGAAATTAAGAAATTTGGCATGCAGTAACACTATACAGCTTAGAGCTTTTATTTTAAAACTGATGTCTTACCAAATACAGCCATCTGTGTTCCCTCTGGGAAAGGTTCTACCATTCTGTTTCCATTGACGTGATGTTTATCTAGAAGAAAAAAAAAAGAAGTCCAAATGTAATAGAATATGTGTTTTGCATAAAACCAACTGTTGTGTTTTTTTTTTCTTACAGTTCTATTGAAACCTTAAGTCCCATTTATGAAGGCTGACCCTTACAATTCACTAATATCTGGAACTTCACACTCTCTGAGTCTATTTTTCAACAATACTGTCCGTAAGTCCCAGGATATAAACTGGAGATGCATTTCAGTTTAGTGGTTAAGACAAGGCAGCTGATACTAACGCAACACACACATACAGTAGCAATCACTGTCAAAGTTGGAGCACTCTTGAAAACAACTTCCTCGTGCAAGCAGAAAAAGCAGGGAAATGATAATTCTCTGTTGCTGCTAGGATGTGTTGGTGCTCAACCACAAGCTTTTTTATATGATCAAGCATGAACTATGTGTATTGTCTGCACTAGCTGGGGAGTTGACCTCGGCTGGCCACCAGATGCCCACCCAGCCGCTCTCTCACTCCCCATCATCAAAAGGATAGCGGGAGAAAACAAGATGGAAAAGCTTGTGGGTTGAGGTAAAATACAGGGACATCCCTTACTAATTACCATCACGGGCAGACCAGACTCAGGGAAAACTAATTTAATTTATTGTCAATTAAAATCTGTTTGGATAGTGAGAAACAAAGATAAATGAAAATATCACCATCCTCCCTTTTCCCAGGCTCAACTTCACTCCATCCTTGACTCTGACCTTCGGGCTCAACGGGCTGTTTCTCACACTTTTTTCCTCACTGCTGTGCTATATTGTGCCCTTTGATTACATATATTTTGCCAAAGGCACCACCAGCACTGCTGACGGACTCAGCCATGTCCTGTGGTGGGACCATTGCTGAGCCAGCTGGAACCTCTGCTGCAACCCTCCCGCTACCAAAACCTAGACATTTACACCCAATGCAATCTGCAATGCTCACTAAAATGATTATTTATGCAACTTACTCTAATGCCACATTCATTCACAACAGACCATACAGAGTTTGTCTTTTACAGCAGTCACACCTTGGACTGTTTTAACACAACTAAATTACTGCCACCATCGGAAAACATTGTAATAGATCAAACGTAATTGCTCATCCATTAATCAAGAAGGGGAGAGGAGTGTGAAATGCAAACCAAAATGCATAGTTCAATTGTCCTCAGTGACTTGGTGTCAGCAGCCCCAGCACCTTCCAACTCCTGCCAGATCTCCACAATGGAGATGTTTTTCACACAGGACACTTCCTCTATGCTATGGCCAATTTTCTTCCATTTTTCTTAGAAAACTTGATGCATGACACAAAATTAGCAAAATTGCACCTGCTGTTTTCATGGAAACTGAAAAGCTGGTAGATTTGAGGTTTACTCTGGTTAAATGGTCCTTTTCTAGCCACTATGGCTACCCGCTCTCAGGTGAAAGACCGTGTTCTCTAGAGACAAGCTGGGCTCTGGAAAATCTGGTCTATGGAAGCAGACAGATGAGATGCAGCTATCACAAGCTGCAGCTTAAGACTAAATTATATATCCTTGCACAAGTATACAGGAAGACATAAGACAGAACAACTGTACAAAGCATTTGCATAAAAGCCAAATCAAGACTCAGACTTTCAATCTCAAGGAACACAAAGCACACAGAAAAGTACAATATTACGACATCGCTGGTGCTCACAGGGATGATTTCTATGCAATAAAATAGTAGAAGCCTGGCTTTACTCCCTCTGTGACAAGATGGCTCCCAGGGGCTAGAAACTGTTCAGTTTCCAAACTAAATAATATATAGTTCACATCCCAATGTATTTCTCTTTCATCTCAATGTACTTTCCTGAGCACAAAGCAAATTCTACGCCTTGTGATAATATAGGCTTATCACTATTGTATCATCAAGGTTGTATATGTAACCTAGAAGGGTTGTACGTATAACCTGGAAATGAGCTCGCCAACCTCCAAATAAAATAAAATCTACAAATCCACAACAGAATATTCCCAATCCTTTTCTCTGGCATCCCTACATTCATTTCTTGCTCTACTAAGACTCATTGTCAACAATGGTGGAAAGAAATAAAATCGCCTGAACTCAAATACAGGTTTCTGTTCACAAAATACTTTCCAGGGAGAAAGCCAAGAAATTTTCTCAGTATGTGCATTATTTTACTGCCTGTAGTACAGAACCTGGTGAGGAATAAAACAGATCAAATTAAGAAGATGGGATTGCCTTGCGAATTCTCTGAAAGCAATATTTTTCATTAGCAGGGAGGCATAGCACAGTACTAATCCTAGCTGGCATCAAACATTTATCAACAGTCAATGAGAAGGGAAAATCAGGGTTATCTACAATTGGAGCAAGAGGTGCCATGAAGTCAATTGTTAGTATTTAGGAAGATTGAATGTCCCATGCCACACAAACCAAGAGAGGGGCTTTAGGAAGGAAATTGTTGGGAGGTTCCAGGGTGGGAGTAATATTACCAGTGCCATACAAGGTTTTAACCTTGTCAGCTATAGCTTTTATTACTAATATGATCTACAGCCATCTGAGATGAGCGAACAGTCAGAAAAATTATGAAACATCATGCAAGATCAAATAAACTAACCCTGTCCTAGTCCTGATAGCTGCCTTCATTTAAAGGGTGAATGACATATATGATGTATGAAGTAGTTATCATTTCAAATGGTGAGGCTTTCAATATATTAAAATGAAAATTAAACTTTTAGAGGTGAGATGGGCTTGAAAGAAAATAGTATTTTCAGAGTTCCCAAGTTGTCTTCCAATGCCATCATACTTTTCTTTCAAAGATCTTAAACAGATAAAATAATTAATTTTCTTGTCATTCATACTTTGCTTTACATTTTTTTCCAGTATTCTCTGCCCTCTATCTAGATGCACTAATTAGTAGAAAATAAATAAAATCTACACAGACTTTCACAAAATAGACATACAGCCTTAGGAAGAAAGTAACATCTAAATATAAGCAGCCTCTCAACGAATATACTATTCAAAAAATATTGCAGTTTCTGGCTTTTTACTGAACAGTTTTTCTTGTGAAACCATAAGTTTTAATTCTCACCTCCAAATTGGATTGAGTAGCTCCAGAAAATCAGAAATACTTTGGTCCTATCAAATTAGAAAAAAATTAAAGGACTTCTCCTGTCATTTGCCAACAGAAAGACTAAATGACTGTTCCAAGCTCATTGTCATTCTGGAGACAAGGGCTTACAAAAAGATAAAACTTCTTGTTACAGAGACATGGAAAGTTTATCAGTGAAGACTGAATTGTCAATGAGAAGTTAACTTCAGCTTCCTCGTGGTGAAAACAACACGTTTCACTCTAATACTGTCAATATTTACAGGGTTAAATCTTCAGTGGACTACCACAGCAGTCAGGCACTTGGAACAGTAGAACTGTGAGGACATAAATGTTTTAATGTTATCTTCTTGATCTTCCTCAGGGTTTGCACAGAAAGCCAATTGGTAAGGTTTTTTTTTTTTTTTAAATTTCTGTTTCATTGATATTCAAGCTGTCAACATTCTCATGAATGTAAATTCACAACCAAACAACAGGAGACTTCCTCTCAAAACTGTCAAAGGCTGCTCCATCCTCAACTGCAAGAACTTTTTTTACCACTTTTCAATATAAGCCTGAGAGATATCTGCAAAATTCTTTGCTCCCTGCTGAACAGAACCAGTATGCGCTGAAAGCAACACATCCTGGAGGTCTTGATATTCAACTTTAGCTTCAGGCAAAATCTGCTTTAGACAGGTGTAATGCCTGGCCCTCTCTCCTTAGATTCCCTGGATTTTTACAGAAATAATCCTTTGCAGATCCTCTGTATCTGTGAAACAGCATAATATATGGAAAAACAATCAAAAGTTGCTAAACAAGTCCTCAATATTTCTTTGGCATTATTTGGTCCTTGCAGCCTATCACTCAATAGTGTCTAACATAGTCCTACAATTGCCCTTTGGTAAAGATTCACTGACTTCACATAAAGTTCTGTCCACACATGGATTAGGCTATATCCGTGCTAGCAAACTATTAAAATAAACAAGTCATATCTAGAAACTATTTGAGAGAGTGTTAATTAGCTTAGCTGAAATCATGTTAGATCCTATCCTAGCAATTTACCAGTGTGGACAATCAAGTTCCAGTGCCTGGACCTGTTCTCTGGCACATTTTAATTTATTATTATACACTTCATTTATCTTCACAGTTCTATGTATGTCGATGGTATCACACCTGTAATAGATAAATTTAACAACGAATGATGTTCAAATGAGAAAGTTTTTTAAAAATATTTCCTTTCAAACCAGCCTGACTTAGGTTCTAAACAGATTTACTGTTCTGCTCTAAGCCTACAGGAATTTAAAAGCTCAGTTAAATAAAACCTCACTGCTGTTAAGTTAGACTCCTAATAAAGTCATTGCCACAAATTTTATAGCACTTATCAGACCTTTAACAGAATCGAACTTGCAATTATTAGAGACTGAAGTTTGTGCTGCTTTCTTAAATATGCAAAATTAAAGCACTGGTCTAATGCAGAGCAGTCAGTCACTCCTAGGTAAAATCATCTACCACAGTAGTACAGGTGAAATAAAAGTCATACCAAGAATGAAATCAGCAGTGCAGAAAGTCTATGCAAGGCATTTTGCATAACTGAAGATATCCGAGAGCGGCTATCAGTTAAGATACCCACAGTCATTAACGAACATCAGTTCTCTATTTGTGGACCCAAATGAAGCTGCTTACGAAGATTTGGCTTTCAGAGAATGCTATACCCAGCGTTGAGTGAAAATCAGAAATTTTCTGGTCTCAAAATATTCAATCTCAAGCAATCATAGTAAAGATTTGAGAACATTTCTTTTTTATTAGTAAGGGATTCATATGTTCTTCATATTCATCTTTAGATTTCTAAATCATTAGGGAATATTTAGACTACATATCCAAACTTGTTTTATCAGAGCAGCCAGAAAGTTATTATTTCTCAATAAAAACTGAAATTCTCACATAATCAAATTAATCCAGGAGTAGGGGTCATATTTATATACAAGGACTGTTAATTTTCCATGGTAAGCACAGCCAGGAATTGAATTGAAAATAGCTGATTAACCAATTACCGTGAGCCTCCTCCGTCTCCTACCAGCACAAAGATGATGGGTACATGGGGAGAGGAGGAAGAAAAGGGATAAGCAGCGATGAAGCAAGGGAGGAACTTCCTAAAGCAAATCAGCGCCTGCTTGAACGACTCCTTTCCCCTCTCTGTTTTGCCTTAGACACCTTTTCCTGTACTTTCCATCACACCGCCACGGTGGAGGATTTTTCTCCGTTGGCTACACCAAACGCTCAATCAGCTGTCGATGCGGTAGCTCGATCACTGAGAGGCTGGAAATTTCAGACAGGTAACAGAGAAAGCAGGTCAGGGGATACAAGATGTTTGTAAAACTGTTACGAAAATAACTCGACGGTTATTATTTCCAAAAGTGGCATATAAGTCATAATATATATCATAAGAGTTGCAAGATGGACACCAAAGAAACATAAAAGCACTGGTGGTCACTTTGCAGAGTGTTAGCTGAGCATGGCATGTACATATCATATTTAGCGTACTTGCTACATTCATTTTAAACAAAATTTTGGAGGCAATAAAAGGGGAGAAAACTTGTGGAAAAGACTGCTTTCATCTAAATTAAGAGGGATGAAGAAAAACGTTCAGCATTGAATAAGCAAGTTAGTTAAACGCCTTCTAAATTTTGGATGTGAGAGGAGGATGTCATCCAAGCCACAGCTCCAGCTCCCTAACGCAAAGTAATGGAAAGTGGGGTGACAGGCGCCATTTGAAAACTCCTAACATGGAGACAGACTGATGGCATTTCACTGTAACCTACAGCTGCTATGTTCTTTCCTTTCAAAATTCACCGAATGCCAAAGTTTTAACTTCGGTGCTGGAGTTTGTACGCTCCAGAAAGACCCCAGTAAAATGAATGCCACAATGAGAAGACATCAGATTCATTGCTCCTGTGATGGCTGAGAAAGTTTTACTGCTTTAGGAGAAGACAAGAACGATCAGCAGTTTGAAAACTGATGTAACAACAAACCTAACCCGTGGCACAAGACAAGTGAAGTGCTTTGTGAGAAGTAAGACATTCAGGAAAAGCTCCTCATGCTATGATTGGTAACCCACTGCGAGATACATGGGCTATCAAGCCTGATCATCCCCTACTGCTTTTTCATATAACACTTTTTACTGCTGTGCACCATCAATATACAGTACATAATTGAAGGCCAGTGGGTTTCTTTTCTGTCTTGTAAACAAGAAATTATCTAATTTTTATTTCCAGTGAAAGACTGCAACATTTAGAAGAAATGGTGGAAGTTTGGCAGTATAGCATTACTGTCTAACATGTAATGAGTAAAAGGTCTGTAAGTGACACTGAAGAGAAGAAAGCCTAAGCTAAAGAAGACTAAGTAGTAAAAATAAGGAATTCACTGCCCTCAGTTAAAAGTTCAACACAGGTGACACATAAAAACTCAGTTCAAAGGAAGCAAAATTAGCCTTATTTACTAGTATTTTCCAAACAAATATTTTCTTTTTCCTTTAACCATTTAACCATTTAATTTAACCAGAACATGTCAACAGAGAATGAACTAGATACCTGTTCATTTTTTCAAGTAGTCCTCTCCTTTACAGTAACTATATTGAAGACTACAGGCAGCACTGTTATTTATTAACAGTGAACTAACTGTACATTTCCATTAGGCTACATTGCCTGTGGAATTAAATAAAGTAACAAATGTGTTATTCACATTTCCAAGCATAAAACTTACTCAATATCTTTTAAACAGAATTCCATTTCAGTATATTTACATGTTATCTGATGAGAGCTCCATTGCACTTCATTCATCTGGCTTAGAAAACAGGGATCTGACATTTACTGTACTTGTGCCTAAAATGAGGTACCTGAGTAAATTACGTGATTCTAAAAAATTTCTGGGCTTCCAGAATTTCTGTTAACTTCACTGAAAGCCGCAGCTGGCCAGTACTTCAGAAAAACAAGTCAGTCATGTATATACCCAAATACAAACCTTGAAGCCTGACTTTCTAAACCAAAAAGGTTTGTTTATTTTTTTCACTGTACCTCACCCCATTAAATCTTTTAAGAATAAATTGTTAAATCTTTTTTTTTTTTAAAATGACTAAATCTCAGATAAATTCTTAACAATTGATTCAGCCAATTTGAAGACTATCTGACTAAATTATGGTTTGAAAGCCTAGTTGTCGCAGAACCATAATCTTTCTTTTTTTGCCCTATCATTCTCAGTAGGCATGGCTGATAGTTTGATGAAAACAGTTATTTGGATTGCTTTGTCAGTTATTCTAGGGGTAAGCTCAATAGTTCTTTCAGACAAAAGCATAAATGCAAAACTTTTCACCATCTACCTATTTCATAACCCGCAAGATATTTCCTTAAAAAAAGGGTTTCGTTGTCTAATATGGCATCTGATGCATATGCCAAGAGGAGTTATGCACGTACTATGTACCAAATTATGTCATACATGAGGATTTGATAAATTGTACAAGGATAGGATTGTTCTGGCCATTAATATTGAACCAGATCCTTACTTCTTCAGACACAGGGGTAATCTTTCACCTTATTTATATGCGTCCCCTCTCCCAAGATCTCCTGGATATCAGAAAATGCTTTTGAGATGGTGTCACAATGATCTGGAAAGACAGAGAGGAAGTCTGGCTGTTAAAGAGAAAGCTTGTAGGTAGCGCTGCTGAAGGAATAGGAATTACCTACTAAATCCCCCCATTCCCAACCTAAACTGTCTCAAATCACCCATTCATCCTTATCCCTGAAGGTGGAGCCTCTCTTCATCATTTGGGGGATTTCAAAAAACTACTCAATGGAAAAATCCATGAAAGCAGAGCTTCACCAGAGGCACGCTCTTAGAGGACTAAAGAGAGGCACAAGAGGGAGAGGGCTGCTCTACTTCAGGCCTCTGTGGAGATACTAGTGGTATTAGATGGGTAATTTATGGCAGATTTTTGTCCATAAATTCTTCATAGCTGGTGATGAAATAGAAGCTCTTCTTTATTTTCAGGTCTAGTTCAATGAGCAGAACTGTCAGTTCTGCAAGCTCCTGTGTAATAAGAAAATCTAATGTCATATCAGATGAAACCCAAAGTGTTATGTTTCAAATCACTTTGCCTCCCAAATGATATTTTCAGCACAGGGGCACTGCTGCCCAAACACAGCCATTTATGTTTCAAACTCTGACAAGTCATTTTGGTTCTCAGCATTGGCAGAGAGATGGCGTACATGATCTACTGGGTTTCTTTCACCTCTTATCTCTGTAGTTCCATCCTCCGTCAGTCAGTAGAGATCAGCTGTCAACTCATTACCAATTAGAAAGAGGTCAGCTACGTAATGGTAATTCACTGCCTACAACTATTTGTAGTAATTGTGTTATTGTTCTCACATGGTGGTTCCCAACTATTATTAAAAAAACCCATGATATCATTCAATGGAAAATATTAATTAAAAATCTTGTTGAAAAATAAATAACTTTGCCTATTAAAATTGGTCAGGAAAGGAAGAATGGTAGCTGAAAATGGTTTTGAAATGTATTCTGGAGATGATGTCTCACAAAGTGACACACTGTGTTCTGCTGCATCCATTCTATCAAACAGATTACTGCACAGAGACTGATTGATGCTACAAAATGTGATGCGTCCTAGCACAATGTGTCCGTTCAGACCCCAAAACACATGGACTCCTCAAAAAACATAGGTTCTATTTAACAAACAAAGGCGAGATTATCGCGTACTGATTTAGCTCTGCAGTTCTTACTGGGAAATGTACCAACAGGAATGACAGGAAAATAAGTTTTTGAAAATGAAAATGAATTCATTTCTTAGAAGAGGGCAGTGGAGATGCAGAGGAGGAGAAATAGCGATTTTTAAATTTCCAATCTACTGGGGTTTGCAGATTAGCGGCTGAACAGCTGCGCCTGTAGCTGTGTGACTGTGCTAATAGGAAGCAGTACGTCAGGCAGCTATGGACCACAGGGGAAGCAGGATGCGCGGTGTGAGAGAGGAGACGGGCTGCAAGGTCAGAGGAGACCACGTGTGCGATGGGGCAGATCAGCGATAGGAGCATGGGTAGGGCAAGGGGAAAAGCAGGCTGTAGGGCTCTGCGTAAGACCAGAGAGAGGGCAGATGTATGTACTGGGTGTAGGGTAGTGGGTACGTGGCAGCTGGGACAGAGGATGGTGGGGTGTGGGAGTAAAGTGGGAGGATGGGGGACATATTTGGGGTATGGCTAGAGGAAAGTATCCTAAAATTGGCAATTACGGACTTACTGCTTTCAAGGAGACAAAGCCACGTACCATTACGTGACTTTCACACACAGGGAGTATATGACACCTAGAGAAACATGCCCGCTCACATCCTGACTGTGCTGCTTAAGGTATTTTCTCATTCTGTAGGCCAGGGGTTTAACTTTTGAGGTTTGAGGTAGATACATTAAGGTTAAATGAAATATGCTTAAATTGGGATTCATGCCACTTGGCTTTAGTCATCTACAATGAATATCCACATCTGAGGCTTCAGCCTTGGATCCTTCTGTACTCTGGAAAGAGCCAGACACTTCTGTGGTGATTCATCTGACATATTTTGGATGTTTTCTTCAGAATAAAATGAATCATATTTACAAGTGTCAATTTCTAAGCACTGATCATAAGGAAACTACTGACAAACTCAGATGAATTCCACCTATATCACCCACAATAATATGACTGAAATTTATGATCTATTCAGTGGGAGGATTATATATACCTGTGTGTGCACACATATTCATTAAAATATGGCCTTGACACCAACAGAGAGTCTGGGTTATGAACCAAGTAACAAATGGTAACAGTAAAACATATGATCAAAATAGCAAAGGAAACAATAGCAGAGGAAAACAACACTCCTATCTACAAGGGTTTCTGGAAGGTGGTCTATCTCCCAAGCAGTTTGTTGCTGTGCTGCAGTAATAATCCTCTAATCAAATCAGTGTTCGCCCAGCTCAGATGGGTAACAGAGAGAGAAACACCTTAGGTACGCACGGTAGTCAACTCTTGTGGTATTTTTGGGATTGTCACATCATTTCACTTCCCAAAAATCTAACTCACGGAGTTATTATATAACATGAAAATCTCAGGTTTCATTTTTAAAAGCTATGCTTTTTAACCTGACTGTTAGGAGATGAAAAAATGGAGAACAGCTAGATTAAAAAGTTAAAAATTAAACAGGAAATACAAATATAAGTTCTCCTTCTAAGAAGATATGCAATGTTCAGAGGTTCAAGACTTTATCTTCAGAGTACCTCTACTATATGGCTCCACTATCTATATGCACATGTCAGTCTTTTGTTTAGGTTCTCATTATCTCCCACCTTGATTGCTAAAATATGCTTTCCATAAGACTTGAGAAATGCTCTCTGGAGCTCTAAAACTCCCCAAGAACATTGCTGCAAAGAACACTCTTCTAGTCCATCAGTTTGACAGTATCACTCTCCTCTCCAAACTGCTTCTCTATCGCACCAAGCAGAAGCCGCTCGTCTACTTTCGAGGCCCTCCTGACCGGGACTGCACTGCCACCCGTCTTTCATGCACAAGTTGAATGTCTTGTTCCACCTCTGATCACTCAGACATGCCAGCTATCACTCTTTACACTTTCTAACAAGTTTCCTCCTCATTTCTGTGGTAGTCCCCCTCACAGCAGGGAGGAGATCCCCATAAACAAAACCTGAGCTACCTCCTTGTCTCCTTCCTTAAACTTCCTCTGCCTTATGGAGACGTACATGAAAAACCTGACACTAGTTAGTCTGCTTGTGTGTAATGTGTACTAAGGTTGCCAGTATACTGACCTATGATTTCAGCTGTCAGTTCTGTATCATCCTGTGGTAACCCAAATAAAAACAATAAAAATAGTGGTGCATTTATGAGGTGGGACCCAATATATAGCTGTTGAGTAACTGGGATTGATAATTATCCCCTTCTGCAAAAGAACAGGTGAGCACGCCATCATTTGAGATAATCTAGCAGTACACCATCTTTTTTTGACTCCCTATAATGATCAGCAATGCACTGAATGCAGAGAAGAAAACCTTAAACCTGGAGCGGAGCGTGGTATTGACTTATCTACGTACCACAGACCATCCACGCCATCTCTACCATTCTCACTTTTCAGGCAGTGCCAGCAGCATTTGGTTGTTAGTGTAGGAATTGAATGAAGCTAATAAAATACAACTGGACTTTATTTCAGAATTAGAGACGAAGCCTTTCAAAACCCCACTTGAAACCCTTATCTAAACCAGCTTGGATAAGAATACTATCAGACAGGCTGGAAAACCAAGAGATCCAAACAAAGGACAATGATAAACACAGTGAAACCGAGTTGGGAGGAGATGTCCAGTGGGGTGTGGCAAGGAGAATTGTTAAGCCTGGGTTTATTTAGCAGCTTTATTAATGATCTCAAAGAAGGGGTGAAAAGCACATGAATAAAAGATGCACTGGATACTCAACTGGGACATCATGTGTACACCATGAAAAATGAAAATTAGCACAAAGCTCTAGGCAGAAATTCTGCAATGAAGCACAGAGAGATGCAAAGTAGCTCCAGGAATACTACTGTTTTCTTATTATGGAAGAAGAGCTTGCGCCCTCATCTTTTTTGAGGAAAAAAAGAAAAAAAATCCTCTCTAAAAGGGCTGAAACCACAGCCTGAGGGAAGGACAGAAGATTCACTGGAGAACTATATAATGGCCAGACTCTGGAAACCCATGTGTCCTCAGCTTCTCTTATAGAGACTGCTGCTGGGATATAATCTCCATTGGTACGCCTCCGGGCACTGCTCGCCTCAACATCTCCTTGCTTGTGCATCAGCAACGTAAATGCCAAAGTCTAGGCTAGCCTATGCAAAGAAAAGCTAGGTACAGAAAACAGTGCAGTGGTAAAATCTCCAAATTGCTTTTAAGTACGTTGAGTTTTTATAATTTCCTTTTACATGTTAATATTTACACAAATTACCTTCTAAATGTGACTTTTGATTTAGGATGCTCACTTTCTGAGGGTTCAGCCTGAGAGAATTTAGGTCTTCTGCCAATTGATACTGGGTATCTTAACGCCGACGAGCTGTTATTGATTTTTTATGTTCATAGCTTCTCAAAATTAGACTCAAGATAATTTTTGCTGGACATTCACATACAGGTTCAAAGTGGGAAAATCCCTTTGAAATTCATGGCTGGCCATGAATTTGTAGATAAATAGTAGAGCAGTGGTTTTTCAAGTCTTTAATTACATGCATAGAGACATAACTTCAACATTTATTTCCTGAGGAGGGACTCATAGAGAAACACTGCTCTCCAACGTAGGCTTCTTTGACTAATATTACAGTATTCTCATATTGCACTAAAACATGTCATTCAGGCTGATGAGATCACTCTAAATGTAACTTCTTTGCTTTTTCTGAAATACAGTATGGAAGAGCTTGACCCAGGAAAGGTTCTTTCTCACCCAAATGAACACCTGATCTAATGGGGGGAAATAATGCAGTATTGAGCAATTCATCTGCTTTTAGGCATCCACATACAGAAGATATGACTCTTATCCTACAGGTGACTATTTTTCCCCAGTTACTATGAAGGATCCTACGGAGGTTAGCTCAGATAAAGATACGTATACTGGATCAAATTAATTCCAACCAGACTGTGTTTTCACTCACTTAGAGAAGCAATACCAAAGAAAAGCCACTCTCATACTTTTCTCTGTCTACTCATTGATGCTCTGTTCCTTTAGGGTGCTTGATTATTCCTCGCACAAATGTCCTGTTTTATACCAGCTTTGTACTTTTTCTCCATGAAAATGGAAAAAAATAATTTTGAAGATCCAAGCCAGTGAACAATCAGGCCTATTGTGATTTTTGTGTCTAAGAAAAATCTAACCAACACATGATATTAAAACTTTACAACATCCCAGGAAGGTATTACTAAGTGTATTATACCAATAACATGATGACAGGTTAAACAACTTCTCCAAGTATCACAGTATCATTGGTAAAACATGTCTTGATTCCCAATCCCTCATACCAAAGAGCTTGTCCAACTCCCTCTCCAGCTACTTGGAATAGGGTGTTTATTGGGCTAATAAAACCCAATGGAGGGAATTCAACAGTCACTCTCTATTAATGAGTTAACATCACTCAGTCACCTACAATTCAATTTTTCCAAGGCCCTGAGATTTTAATTTGAGTAATACTTCTATTAATTACAATGTCTAATAACAATGTCTAATTCAGACATCTGTTAAAAGTATGTAATGTTAATTTATTGGAAAATCTCCAGCAGTGCTCAATTAAAATGTTCCCCAGTTAAGTTAATGCATATGATTTGTAATGAATAGCAAAATTAGGTACTGTTAATAAAAATAATAGCAAATTAAAAACAATAAAACCTTGAGTTTAAGATTGACAAAATTAAAGATGCAGAGTTTTTCACTAGGCCGTAGAGCAAGAATTTTTGACAGGATATTCTCACACCGGTTTGCGAGCCTATTTGCAGAGCGTTGCTCTAAGTTAGCACCTACAGGAAGTATTTGTTGGACAAAACACTGCAGGAAATAGCATTTACTTAATAGATTTTTCTTGCTTTAATTTGAGTTTTCTCTCACAAGATGTTTTTCATGTTCCTTAAATACGTAGGCTTACTCAGAGGCCTATATTTGGCAGGGTGGATTTGGCTGTTTTTAAGTAATTACGCTGCTTTGCGGCATATCTGCAGTCCTGTGAATTACATCGATAGGTGAAACAAACAGCGCTTTTTCTCATCTGAACATTGTCATCATATTATCATTTCTGTGCCTGACTGCATGTCTCCACTATGCCGTTAATCTGTTTTTAAAAACGGATCTACATGAAACCATGGAAATGAGGTACAGCCCAGTTTTAGCGAAGCATTACAATACACCACAGTCCCTTAAAGCACAACTGACATTTCTTTTTTGTTGGGTTTTTTTTTTTTTTTTCCTTGTGAAGATGTCAGTAGCTTTGAGCAAGAAGCAGCATGCAGCCTGTGATAGAGTATCTCTCTCACACACATTCCCCCTTGATGGCAGATTATCTGCCTGGAGGTTGCATTAGGCTTCAGTCAGCTGTCAGTCAGCAGATGAGCAGGAACGGTCCAGTGCTTCTTCCCCCCTCGCCCATCTGACAGTGATAAATGACCAGACCTAATGCTCAGCAAAGCTTGACGGGTCCGGGCCTCCCCTCGCAATCTGTTTCAGACGAACATCAGCCTTTTTCTGGTAATATCCCCAGTCGGCAAAGCAAAGGCAGGATTGGGGAGCGCCAAGGTTAGGCCAGCGGGCTTTGCTTTTTCAAAAAGAGAAGGAATTATGATTTTCCTACTCGAAGAAGCTCATAATCTGATGGCAAAAATAAAGATCACAACAATGTTATAAACCAGCACAATAAGCATCAATTAACTATCTCCTCAAAAGGATGGATACGTCTCTCTCAAAACTCCAGAAACGCACCTCAGCCTTCCAGTTCATCCAAGGTGCTTTTCCTCTTTGTGAAACAACATCATGATACTGCTTCTTTCATTGTATCTGGAGGGGGTGGGGAAGACTCTAAAAAAGACAGTTTTTAAAGTGAAATGGGAACTAGTTACCCCAATTATAAAAATTTGCTACAACTTCATCTTGAACAGCTACTGCTGCTATCAGTTTAAGGCTGATACTCTATTTCTTAGTGTGTGCTGGTTTCAGCTGGGATAGAGTTAATTTTCTCCATAGCAGCTCGTATGGGGCTGTGTTTGGGATTTGTGCTGGAAACAGTGTTGATAATATAGAGATGTTTTCGTTCCTGCTGAGCAGTGCTTACACAGAGCCAAGGCCTTTTCTGCTCCTCACACCACCCCACCAGCAAGTAGCTGGGGGTGCAGAAGGAGTTGGGAGGGGACACAGCTGGGACAGCTGACCCCAATGACCAAAGGGATGTTCCGTACCATATGACATCATACTCAGCATATAAAGCTGGAGGAAGAAGAATGGACATTCAGAGTCATGACGTTTGTCTTCCCAAGTCACCGTTACATGTGATGGAGACCTGCTGTCCTGGAGATGGCTGAACACCTGCCTGCCCATGGGAAGTGGGGAATGGATTCCTTGGTTTGCTTTGCTTGGGTGCGCGGCTTTTGCTTTCCCTATTAAACTGCCTTTATCTCAACCCACAAGTTTTCCCACTTTTTCTCTTCTGATTGTCTCCCCCATCCCACCACGAGGGAGTGAGTGAGCGGATGCGTGGGGCTGAGCTGGGGTTAAACCACAAGTGACTAGAAATATATCACAAAATACTTCATACTTAACTTCCTTTTCCCACTTTTTTCTTAAGTCAGGTAAATTAACCTAGGATTCTAGGCTCAAACTCTGTTTCTCCACTGAAGCTAGTGACCATCAATCACCAAGCTAGCCACTGACTACCATGAAACCACATCCACAGTTAAAGGATCCATCCTAAATAGATGCTTCAAGTAAACTTCCAGTTCACATTTTGTACCTTACAAAGTACTTAGGTGATTTACAAGGAGATGCAGGAGGATTTGAAATGAATGAAGATGCATTAGGCTGTTCAGAAAACCTAAGCATAAGGCACACAGTTCCCTTAGGGTGCCAGGCTTAGGCACTGAACTGTCTGTATCTTTGTTGAAGCCTTGCTTGCTGTCTACACGGCATCTTGACGGTAGCTTCACTGCATCTTTTAGCATCTCTGCTTGGAAACCTGGCCTCTTAGAGTCCAAAGTTTCATTTTTAAAATGCCTTCAACCGTTCCCAGAAGAGTATTATCGCAAAGCTACACTCAGGCTAAGAAGTGGACTTAAACCCTCAAGAGGCATTAGATAAGAGCATCCAATATAAAGTCCAATGCTAGATACTTCCACAAAGAACTTTGTTCGTCTAGTGATTGTCGCTGGAGAGATCTGCTTGAGCAGGACTGTAGTCAAAGAAGAGAAATTGGATCAGCTGTAAGGAAAGGAAGCAAAGCGGATTTCATTCTGCCTTGCTGACCACAATTTATTCATTTCTGAAATCAAACCCAAGAGACTCAGAATTATCCTACATGTGGGCATTGACTTTTGAGGGAGATGAAGCCAGGATGAAGCCAGAAGAGTGGAACAAAAAGCCTGTCTCTGAGTGGTGCCATCACCCTCAACACACCAGATGTTTAATTCATTGTAGGTAAGACTTTCATTGACGATATGTGCACAGCTCGGAGTTATCTATGGCCTTTAGGTGTTCCCAAAAAACTTGCTAAATAGCACATTATCTACAGAACTTTACTGAAATACCATTTGTAGAATGAAAACGTGTTTAGCGGTCTTCACCTGGCCTTTGTGAGCATTCTACACACCATTAAACAACTACCAAATCTAGAACAATTAGATATAATTGGTACCAAAAGCTTAGAGGAAACCCAGAGACAGGATAGCAGGGGTCATGTCATGGGTGCTCTAGCAGAGCTGTGAAGGAAGGAGGCAGAGGGGACGAGGAAGGATGTAGACTGACAAAGCTAAACAGTAAAAAAAAAAAAAGTGCTTGATTAGAAAGGCTATTACATACGTTAAATACATCAGTAGACTTGTAGAAAAGTTTTAGCAGGGATTGGTCACATATATTTAATTATCAGTAACCTACGTTAATACTAAAATTAAAGGCAATTGTAGAATATATCAAAATATGAACTGAGGAGGGTATTATTACTAACTCTAACAGCAGCACAGCTAGGGATCTGTTTCTAAACTCCACTGAAAACACTAACACTTCTTTACTGGCATTGCTGTATCATGGCCTGGGAAAATTTATGCAATTTTGGTAATTGGGAGCGCAATCAGCATGGCTGGCTGTTTAGTATAAGAGGCATCTGCCATGGACAAGAGCGCTCCATGTCTCACAGCTCCAGGAGGAAGAGGCTGCTCCTTGAAATACTCAAACAACACGATGAACCAGAGAGGAGAAGATACTGGTTTTGTCTGGGAGGCAATGGGCTGCACAGAGCACCCCGCCAGCAAGGGAAGAGGGAGCACAAGCAGTCCGATCCTCACTGCTGCTCGGCAGCCCAGAGACTTCAACCTCCCTCATGTTTGAGCTATGCCAAGAAAGGATTTCTCCCTTTAAAAAGAAAGAAACTGGATGTGGCAGTTATTTTGCCAGGCGTAAGCGATATATTCCCCAAGGTTAAACGCTCTAAATTCTTCTGTATGATCAACAGGGAGATAGGGCATTGCAGAGAGCAATTCAGACAACCTAAAATTAGTTTTTAGCTTTGAACTGCCTTCTGAATGAGGTTCTCTCCCACTCTCTGTCTCTCCATCGACTGTGGAAGAAGAAACATGGGAGATTTTAGCTAGCTTCTTTATGCTGAAGCTAGCTTCTTTACCCTAAAGTTAGTTTCTATGAATAGCCCTACAAATCTCAACAAATTTCAGCTGAAAGCTGGAATTTATTTTGAAAATCCTCAAAATAAACATTTTAACCCATTACAGGAAGAGACATAAACAAAGAAAGCACGCAGTGATATAGGCTGGCAATTCTAATGTGACTCATCTCATCCTAAAGCAGTCCTCTAAAACACTCGAATCATACCTCGAGGACATTTATCTCCCCCATGACTGTTATGGAGCCAGTGGTGACTAGCTCAGATAGAACATCTGTACTGTGAACATCTGAATTTTGGCCAAATGAATCTAACATTTTTTACTGTTTGCAAGGAAGTGATTCATCATCTTCACTGTAGAACCTAATTTCAATAGAGTTTTTCAGGGGATCCTGTATTTCTGAAGAATGTCACTCTTGTGAGGAAAAAACCTCAAACACATCAAGCCCAGTAAGGGCAGACTGTTATTATGGAAGCATTAGTTGCACCCTGATATTTACTCTGTTAGCAGACACAATTCTGTAATTACAGTGAAATCCACTTTCCTTACATAACAGGAATTTAACCTTTCTTCCAAACAAGAAACATAAAGTATGTGTTATCCAAATACACAACACATTCCTTTGAATGCAGAATCAGTTTTCTAAAGATTTCCTCCTCTTTCTATTAACTAGTAAAGCTCTAATTAATAAAGTACATCTTTTCAGAAATTTAGCATTCTTTCCAGTTGTCTTCTGTTCTGAACAATCTTAATAACAGAATTTGAATCTTCAGATCTATTATACACTGAAATTAACTGGCATATTGAGTTTACATTGTAATTGAATAAATTGGGATGTAATGAATTCATCCATTATTGCTTTAACCGTTATATATAAACCACCTCGAGCTCTCGTCCATAGCTCAGGGTAGGCTTGCGCTACATAGTAATGGTATGACATACAATTCAATGAGCCACTATCATTCCTTTACAACTAGCTTACATGTAACCATTTTACAAGTTGTAAGGAGTGAGGGATATGGGAATATTGCCTGCATTGCATCCCTCCCTTCCTGGATGAGTTTGCTTAGCTCTCATTGCTTCCGAAATGTCTTGTGGTGTCTGTGCATCTTCTTTTTGAGTGGCTGCCCACAGTATTCCTTCCTCGGTTAAACCGTGAAAGAAAAGAGAACTGCTGGGAAATCCTGCTTTATAATTTCACCAGTCACTTCTCATACAATTGTGTGAGTAGCTAATGTTTGTGATTTCATGGTAGACAAAGCAGATTTTTGGTAGATAAAATGGATGTGGATTTTTTTTTAACATTTTTTCCCTTCATAAAATGACAAAACATAATCATGGTTTTAGTACTTTAATGTGTCTTGATTTACCAGAAGTAAATATAACATCGAGTATCCTGAGTTTATAATGCCTAGCTTGCAGAAAACTACAACAGCCCTACAGTATTTTTATCTTTATATTCCTGAAATAGTGTCACAAATGGGACTCAGATTTTGCACTGTTTTTTTCTTGCTGCATGTATTATGACCAGCTGCAGCTTATGGTGCTACATAATCAAGGACAGTTTTTCAAAATTATTCAATAGCTCCCATTGAACTGATGGCAGATTTTCATAAGAGCTCCAAGCACTTAATATTGTAAGATCTTTCAAAAATCTGACTCCTGTGTATTATTTCAACTAGTATTCCAGAAAAATAATTAGGTTTTAAAAGAGTTGGTGTACATTTAATCACATAGTCTGAAGAACCTGCCTCATTGCCTCTTGGTCACCAACACATCTGTTGTTGGTCACCAACAAATTCAGTCTGCATGACCACACCAGGCTTGGGTTTTTCTCCTGAGTGTCAACTCAAATAGCAGCTGATTCCCCTGCTCGATGCATTTTCGTGAATGTACCCGGACAGTAAGAACTGACATGAGATTACTAACTTTTAAGGCTTTGCTTGTGATCACAAACTAATAGCAGCAGAGGCACACGGGCCATACCACAAAGCTCTACATAGTTACATGGTCTTCAGCACGGTTTCATGGTGGTTCTCCAGCATTCTCCCAGGCAATTCTTGGCCAGGTTCAGGAGTTAGAGTGGGGCAAGGTTCATTCCTGGCAGACGGTCTAGATGTGCCCATGATGTTTTCAAAAATAAGAGAGTTTAATAGCATGAAGGTGGCCAAACCACCCTAGTGGCCTGAAAGCCAAAGAACAAGCCTTTGCTCTGCTTAGTTTACTAGTATAGAAGTTGCCTGAAGGCTTAAAAAGTTGTGGAGGTTTGTCAGATGTCACGTGCTGGAGGAATCTGAGCGCTGCTGTTTAAGACCGCCACAGCAATTAGATTTGATGAGGTTCAAGCAGCTTTCTGAGAAGCTACAACCTGTCACAAATGGAGCCATACGCAAAATTTTACATCAAGCAATTTGCAGAAAGAGCTGAGCCTGAAAGTTACGGTTCCTAATATTGTGCTATTTTTTTGTTTAAAGCTACGCCTGGAAAGAGACGTAATCTTTGTCTTCGAACAAATGTAGATGGAATAGGGTTGAGATGCTGCCAAAATTCAGGTGGCAACTTTTGCCTGTTACTGGCTATTGAAGACTTATTGGTAACACCCAGATATGAAAGGCTCTATATGACATTATCAGAGTTCCAAAATAGCAAGTTATTCAGTGAAAAAAACCTATAATTAAGTTTTTCTGACATTCTCACATTAAAACCTTGAACATTTCCAATAATAATAATAAATTATGTTTTTCTCAACACTTTATAATACCTCTCAAAGTAAGATAAAGTTCATTACTTTAGATCCATAAAACACTCTAGATCTGGTTTAACAAGCAGTGAGGGAATAATAAAAACATAATTGTTGTCTTTATTAAGAAGGTTACTGCTGAACTTTATTTGGTATTTGAAAATTGGAAATCAAAGTTATGTGTAGAATATTTAAAAAAACCCAAAACATAGATGATGATTTGCCAGGCAGGCTAATTTAAGCTAATAAAACCATTATGATGTCAGTAGTGACCTCTGTGGGATTAGGAACCCTGAAGTGGTTCACCCAGAAGGAGGATGGTCAAATGAATGGGTTAAAGATAGCACAGGTATCTTTAATTTTGATTACACTGAGAATGTACATACCGTTCTGTTTTTCAAATTTCACTGCCTACTCCAAAGTGAAACAAAAACTTTATCATAATGCTTCCAACGTAGAGTTGGATGAATACGTACTGGCAATAATGCAAAAGCATTTTCTAATGAAAATCATTCACATTTTGAAATTAATTTGCTTTGACCATGTTTGCTTCACTTTTGTATTGATTTCTACAAACATTCAGTTGATTGAATTTTCCTGCTATATCTGTTCAAGGAAAAACAATTTCAAAAATCTCATAAGTGGGCATTCAAGAAGCAGAATTTAAAATGCACCCTGCCACTTTGTCTCGGTTACTTTGAAAGCCTCCATAGCATTTCACACTTCGCATGTTTTAATGAATTTATTCTCACAACCCTCAGAAGGGCAGAATTAGGAGCTACCTGACATACCCCTGGTTACAAAAGAAGCCAGCAGCAGAGAAGGAAACTGAATATGCGTGTCGCAGGGCCTAAGCTACCTGTCCTAACAATATCATCAACTTTATCACAGTCAACAGTAAAGAAACCTGAAACAGGAAAGAATCATAGCTAATCACTACAATTTTTATTTCAAATGACGGTAAACAACACGTAAGCTAATGGAAAGAGGGTCAACGACTGATATCTAACAAGGACAAAAGTATTTAGTAATGCAAGTACAAACAAGACAACCTCGCAAATTCAAATTAACTACCCTGCATATATTCATATATCTACATTCATGTATGACTGTATAATTAAACTTCAGTAATTAATCTCAGTTGCAAATTCCTGACAGAAATATGGTTAACTCTGTAGTTTTGAAAATAAGACACTGTTTTACAGCATATTGTTTAGATCTTATTGTATAGGCTCTGTCTACACAAACTTGTCTACCCACAGGCAGCTCAGATTTCTTGGCTTGAAAGGAACTTGCGGCAGTAGTTAATGTAAACTGAAATACTTTGCTATATAACCTCTCCAAAGGGGAAAAAAAAATAAATAAGGCAATATATATAAATATAATAAGCAATAACCACCCACCAAAGCAGGCAATGAACTGCCTTCAAATATCAAATGTGGCCTGATCTGACAACTCAAAAGGGAGAGAAGAAATCAAGTTAGCTACTCAGTTCCTGGCTAGGATTATCAGAAGTGTTATAAAAACAAAGAAAGCAAAACCAACAAAATAATGTGGCAATTCCAGACAGTTCTTCAAATACAAACTATAAGAGACTATAACGCCATAGGCTTGGTTAGATAAAATATACTTGCTTTTAATATATTACAACCAGAAAACACTTAATGTAGCTTGGATGTAAAACCATTTTTTACATTAGTACATGATATTTGAACAAGACCTGTGATATAGCTCATTCAACATTTCCACACAGATGTTGTACAATATCTGATATTGCCTTGCAGAGTCCAGCAACACAGCAGACCTGAATCTTGGTATTAATCCGTATCTACCACTGCATGACGGGCCTTGAAGGATTAGTCTGTTCGAAAGATGAGAAAGGAACAAGGTAAAGAATCCTGGAATGAGCCGAGATTCCCTGGGATTTATTTGACATTAAAAAATATTAACGGTCTGCACAGTGGAAAGGACCCTCTGAATCCCAACAACGTTACGCAAGTCCAGCCACAAATTTATCGGTACAGGGGGTGAATTTGAAATAGGGTAAAGAGTAAATCTTTAAGGATCAAGTAACACAACAGAGATCAGTCTGCTCTTGGCTTACTTAAAGACAAGGTTTCTCTTACAAATGGAAGAAGTATTCAAAGGTCTTTCAGACTTGATCTAAGAAAAAGACATTTCAAATGTTGTTTACTGAATGAAATCCTAGGAAGCATTTATTGTTATCTATCAGAACAGCGCAACAGCATCATAAAAACGGGAATTTAGAGAAAAAAGACAGGCTTTTTGTTTCAGAAAGAATTAGTCTGAGCTTTTTGTGACACTAGAGCTCAAAAAGTTATTTCATATTTAAGGTAAAGATCATCTCCAAACTGTTCTCTATGGTAAACCACCCAGCAGCAATAAACTGCTTCCCTAATCACTGGGGCTTCTCATTTGGCTGGATATTTACAAGATGCCTCATTTGTTTAAAATAATAGCATGTAAGAATCTAAAGAGATAATGGAGTTTCTAATTTTAGTTATTTAGCATCACTTACACTTCTCCTTCAGAAGGTTTTAAAAACCTTTTTTGCTTTTACTAGAGAAAAATATAGCGCATAGAAATGTATACTTCATATTTTTAGCAAACATGTAAGATGCATCTCATTTGTTCTTGGTTCTCTGATGTCTTATTTATGACTGTATTTATACAACTGGTTCACTAGAGAAACAAATATTGTAGCAAACCTGGTGAAATTTCAGGGCAAACATTAGGTTGTGAACATCTGTAGATGAGGGATATTATTGTAATTATTCTCATCCTTCTGATCTTCCTATTTTTTACTACACGTAGTTGTTGTTTCTACACTTAAAGCAGTTCACAATCTTTCCAAGCAAAGGGTCATGTCTTCTTAGATGGGCTACGTTATCCTGTACAGCGGAGCACCACTTTCCTGATCGGGCATGTCGGTTAATACAAATTATTATTGTTATTACTGTTATTCTATTTAACAATGCAGCTGCAGACCTTTTAATAAAGGGCTTTTCATGATGATGAATTAGAATATTACTTTGGGGGATAATGAAAGGAAGCCAAGTCCACACCTGCAACAATACACTGAAGTTTAAAGATTGTTAGGAAAAACTGAACATCATATTAATCTGAACAGAAAAAGAATAGAAAAAAGCAAAATATCAGTGGCTACTTTATACAGGTTATGTTCCCTTATAACTCCCCACCCAAGCACTCAAGCATGCCTGAACAACGGCAGGTAAAAAGATCTAACAAGATCTCAACCCAGAACGTCTGCAAGTCTGAAACCAAACTGGAGCTGCGCCCTGATCATCCCAGTGTGGACGAAGGGGGAACAGAAGTGTTTCTGTGGATGCTTTTCAGACAATTTAGGGGTACTACTTGTTTGGTCGATGTAAGCAGGTTGTACACATTTTTTGCTAGGGAACAGAATATCTTTATTCATATTGTCTCATATAAAAGAATCCATTTCAAAAACATTTTCATTTTATTGTTTTGTTAGGAAAGACCACAGTCACTGCCTTTTACTATGTTTACCTCTCAGAATGTCTTCTTTTGACAACATGATTCATATAATTAATTTTAAACCTTTCTCTAACAATGTTTTAACTTCCTGCATAGAAAAAAATGATAAATTCAGACACTTTTCTTTTAGACTCTAAAATTTCTGCATTAAACACAGATTTCCAGTATTACTGATCTAATAAGTCCTATTCTCATCTGGGCTATCAGCAACTCAATAAGTAATTACCATTCACCTTAGGCTGTTCCAGTCCATTAGACCAATACTGATGACTCAGGGGAGGCAATAAATGAAGAGCACAAAGCTGATGAAAGAACAGAAAGTGATGTGAGAAAATGCCGCAGCTGTAACTCATGCCCCATTGCTATGTGTTCTGAGAAATGTTCAAATAATATCAAATTGATACGATCAAATGTAGAGTAAGTTTGTAAGTTCAATGGTTTATTTCCTTGCACAGCTAAATACAAAAGCTGTTCACTCTGATGTTAGAGAGGAACACGAGACCTGAATTTATTACCAATCTAAGCAGAATAGAGAGTACTGGAAGCAAATGGCACAGTTTCAGCTGTAAAAGTTACAGGCTCTGCTCTCTCTCCAAAGACTAAGAGTTACTCTGGGGAGTGGAACCCTTGTAGCTCTGTCAGTTAAATTCACCCAGACCAATATAAAGATGATGTCTGCACAGTTATGCTGCGGCAGAACCAGGTCAGAACAACGGCCAATGACTCTGGGCTGCTTAGGAAAGAAGAGTGAGAGACACGTCTTACTGTATCTTTGCACAGGTTGTAGCCAGTGTCTTCCCAATGCAGCATCCTCTTCAAAAAGGAGCAGAAAAAGTGACCGAGAAACTCAAGTTCATTATTGAGCTGCACATCAGGAGAAACAACAGTCAGAAATTGAAAGAGGAGAGGTTCCAACCAGATGGAAAGAGGACTCTGAGGATAATAAAGCACGGGAACAGTTTGCACAGAGATGTTGTGGAGTGTTTTGCTTGGTGGTTTTCAAGCCACAACTGGACAAAGTCGTAAGTAATCTGGCTGAATTCAGTGCTGACTCTGCTTTGAGCAGGAGGTTTGATTGAGACCTCCTGCCGTCCTGTCCAGCCTGAGGAAGTCTGTGTTTCTAACATATGAATTGTCTTTGTGAAAAGAGAAATCTTAGCAGATGATTGAGGTGCCATCTCTGTCAGTATGTGGGACAAATAAATGTAGAGGCAACATCACGTGTCAAAATAAAATAACTTGGTAATGAACTTCACACAGAGTTTTCAATCCCAACTCTTAAGCTAAAGATTGCATGTCACCGCATGTCCAGGGCTTGTGATTCACTGAGTTGTTCTCTTACTGATGTCTATATAAATGAATTAAAATTACGTAACTGTCAACAAAACATTTACAAAGGATTGAGATGGTTTTGCGGACTAGGGTAACAGCATGATAAATACTTCTAGTTAAGTGTCCACAATTAAATGGACAAACAAATACTGAAAAAGATGCATGGAGAACCCAAATGTAGACTTTTGTTTGGAAAAATATGGCCTGGTTTGTGTGAAGGCTGTCTTTTATTGTACAGATAATTTTATATTTGATTTCTCTATTCCAGCTGGCTTTTTGGTTTAAATAAAAATAACGTTTGACATTCATTTTATTGAACTCTGTCTCTTCGAATCAAAATAAAAGTTATACCAATAATGCTTTATATTTTTCTGGAACAACCTAAATCAATTGGAAATTCACAATAGTGAGTAACAATGGGCTATTTCTAATACCAATATTTAGTGCCATTCATAGACACAAAGATTTTCTTCTGGATTTCTTTCATCAAAAAATTCTTTTGATAATTTGGCTACCTCAACTAGAAAAATCTTCCAAGAATTTCTAAAAAAACTTCTATGAACAAATCTCAAGATTCTTTACAAAGCTTGTTGAAATTTTCTAAAAGTAACTCTCTTCCAAGCAAGATACTCTGAATTATTTTTTGTGAGTATTAGTTAAAATAACTTTTTTCATTCTATAGATAATTCAGAAATGCACTTAATTTGCAGCCAGACTCCCAGATCATTTAGAAACCATATGCATAGACTAATCTCTCTCTAAAATACATTCTGTATGAATAAGATCACAGCTACCTGCTGTTGTTTCTTACCCATGGTTGACTGACACTTTTTAAGTAGCTAATTAATACCTAACTAATAGAGAAGAACCCACTTTATCATACAAGTTTTTTACACTGTACAATTATGTCTACTAAGATTCATAAAAGTTTGGGGGCACAACTGTTGTCATACTTACTGTATTGTGCTTTCAACATTTGCAAGCAACAAGTGCAGCTTCCCAAAACCAGCGAACTTACCTAAACATCTTTGCCACTCTCCGTATTCCCCAGTTTCATTAGTTTATCAGGCTATGAGAGAACTCCCAAGGAAACATTATATCTCCGTTTCACAGGCAAAAAGCGATGAACGCTTACAGGATCAAGCAAAACTACTTTACAGCCTTGCTGGTGACATGCATTAGAAAAATTTTAATAAGCTGATCTGTAAGGAAAAATATCTTTATTAACATGTGTTGTTCCTCTCTCAGTGGCTAAATAATTGTTTCCAGAAACAATAATCAGCTACTGATATGAAAGCACCCAGATAATTAGCTAAGGGTTGTACTATTCGAGAAGCTACATTATTCAGTCAACCATAGGAAATAGTTTTATTTTACAATATTATTAAATGCGGCTTTTGAAATTGTTTAGCTGGTAATGCAATTCTTGAAAAATGTCTTTGACTAGAAAAATATCTTTGTTGATTAATAACTGTAAAAGAAAACAGGCAAAATCTACAGCAGCTACATTGCTGTGCAACAAGATTGCTTCTTTTTATTGCTTTTCAACTTTTAATTATTGTAGTAGAGACTACAATAATCTCTAATAAACAATTATATAAAATTATTGGACAGTGAACTGAAAATCAAAATGCAATTAAAGAATTTTCCTTGTTATATTTCATGCAGAAAGTGGTGTGCAAAGTGTTTTTTAATATACAGCCTTTTGAAACTACAGTGAATCACTAAAATGTGTCAAAGATCAGTAATAAAACTTGGTTTAATTACACATAAAGAAAGTTCACACCTGCTAAGATATCAGTGCCATAAGCACGGGGGACTGTTTTGTTTGTTTACTCAAAGAAAAAAATCTAGGTCAGCAACGGATTGAATAGCAGGAAAACGAGACCTGTAAATTTTAACTGTGAGATTTATCCAATCTAATATACTTACCTAAAACTTCTCTAATGAATGCATAAAGTCCTTCCTGATGAATTCTCCTTCTCTACTTGAAACCATTTAATGATGGAATCTAGAAATGCCTTTTGGCAGCCAACTGCATTGACTTTGGAACCAGCCTGGACCGTAAGTTTAGCTTAGACACCTTTTATCCTACAGCTAGGGTGGAACATCAAACTGGGAATTTGTTTCTATACACTCTATTTCAATAGTAAAGATGGATCTAGACCACTGTGACGAGTATGTTTGGAAGTGAAAATCATTTTGCCATCTGCAGTTCAGAATTCTGGCAGAAGACTCGATATACAGCCTAAACATTGAAAGTTGTTCTAATGTAGGGTTTTTTGCAAAACTGTAATCATTAAGTAATCACATAGCAATATTCATGTCTACTCAATAATCTCTAGGGATTTCAAGTTTCATTTTGCTTCATACAAATACGTATATATAGCCATAAGAATACGTGTGTATACATCTAACCACCTATATATAAAACTGTATGCATATAAGACATGTGGATCCAGAATGTTGTCTAGTTGATGGACAAACAGGCTTAATAGCCAGTGGGACTATGACAGCGAGAGAGTGAGGAATTATTTCTATAACTTTCTCTTCTTCTTTTTATTTTTTATTCCCCTTCAGAAAGCAGAAAAAAATAATTACTGCTCTTTGCCTCAGTTTGCCACTTCAGAATTTTTCCTCAAAGCTGCCAGCACAGGTCAGTTGGAAGAAAAAAAAAGTGAAAAACAAAATCACAGGAAGAGTTGAGACCTTTGGCCAAAGGTCCGTTCTAAATGACGCTCCCATGAAAGACACATCCTGCAAACAAACCTCTTACCAACCACTCTCCATCAACAGCAATTTCTGAGAAATCAACAGGGAACTGCTGAAAAGGGCAAAGATCCTGTTCCAACACATTTGCAAAAATAAAATTTGCATAACAGACAATGTAACAATTCATGGCCAGGTTGGAGAAAATGATCAGAAGCAGAAAGAAATTAGAAAGTTTGAAAAGGGGAGTTTGCTCTTTGATCAGCAGAGCAGCAGTAGATGATCTTACGTCTAACTTCACTTGGGCCAGGACCACAGTGTCCCATCATCAAGCACAACAGAAGTTTTATCTCTTGCGGAGGTATTCAGAAATTGCCTAAGGAAAAATTAACAATAATGGAAGTTTCTGCATGGGAGCTCACCCGGGGAGGGCCTAAGGTAGTGAGCAAACTCTGTAAGGGGAGATCTGAAGGTACAAAGGTAAGTCACCGATCACACAAATAGATCATTTATTTCACCACTGCAGTGACATGATAGCAAAGAGAAAAGGGAGCATTAAGAAGACAGAAGTGAAAAGTTATCATCATCTCATGTCATGCACTAAAAAAGAAAGAGGAGCTGGCAGTTTGACTGACAGCTTCTGAGATGTCACAGTTCAACAACAAGTTTCTGGGGAGTTAAAAAAGGAAGAAAAGTAAGAAAGATGAGCATGAAGGGAAGTTACATGAGTCCTGTCTTCTTCCCTCCTCCCTCTTCATCCAGACCAGACATTTTTCATGAATTTCACTAAAAGTAATACATGAGAAGATAAGGAAATGTAAGAAAAGATACTCATGGAGAAGTCAGGATGAGGAAACTTTTGTATATTGACCGTAAATTTGGACTGAGGAAGCAGCACTTTCAGACACTAATAAGAAAGGATCGATAATGACAAAATGACATTTTGATTACAGTCAACTGAGAGGAAAAAAGATCTTGACACAGTTCATGGTAGCAGGAAAAAGTAGGTACTGGAAAAACGCCAAGCCACTTCATTTAGAGCTAGATTATGCCACCTTCCCCTTACACTATTCCACAAACAGTAGAGCTAAGATAAGGGGCAAAGCACTACTTAAACTGAGAAGGGTGACTTGATTTATTTCAAAATTCTGGGAGGTTTCCAAATCTGAAATAGGCTGTCAGCTTGTTGATAAATTATAGAACGTGACATGCAATATTTGGTTTGGGAACTGTTCTCAAAAACACCTCCTCCTTTAATCTCCCTCCCTCCGTTTCACTAATCCCGCATCACCATCACCACAGGCATATAAAGGTTGGAAGAAGCTTTCTTTTGGGCCATCACTTTAGCTATCAGCCAAAAGTGTAGTCAAAAGCAATTCAAGGCGTTCTCAGAAGCCTCTGAGTGCTTTGGATTCCCTTCTGCTTTGTTTTGTTGGTTTTTTTTAAAGTCAAATGATTGTTTGCTTATCCCCTCTAGCTCATCATTCAGATGAGTACCGAGTAAGCTCTCCTCATGCAAGAGAAAAAGGAGATCGACTGGTAAACTCATATTCATCCTGCTCAGAAAGAGCAGTCACGTCCAAGAGGCTGGGCATGGGCACATAAACTTCAAAAAGACACACTGCCAGATAGAAGAGAGAAAGTGGCCAGAATCATGAAGTTAAATTATTTGCTGCAGACAATTGTTCTTCAGCGTTAATTCAAAATTTGGGCAAGATGCTCAGTGGCTCCATGCCAAATTAAAGCACCAGCAAAGATCCCACTCTGCTGTGTGTGAGATTCGAGAGCCAAGAATCTCATGCTATTGGTACCTATATTTAAAAATGTATATTTAATTTAGTAAAAATAAAAATTTAAAAAAATGCAGGGACGTTACTGTACTCCTGTGACACATTTGGAGATATTCGAGTACTTAAATATAGCTAATGCTATTTTAGATGCCTGAGGTATTTGAGACATCCTGCACTAAATGGTACAAGAGAAGTGACATCTTTATAGTGATGTCATGGTTATTCTGGTGCACTGTACACATACCAATTTTATATTCCCAGCACCAAAAAGCCACTAGAAAGAAGGAGGGCTTACTGAAGAAAAGTGGAGTAAAGATACAGTATAAAAAGCACCAATTTAATAATATTCAAGCTCAGGAAGAAAGAACATGAATGAAAGAAGTCCTGTGTAGAGAGGAAAGATTCAAAACTTGAGGTCATCCAGACTGATTAATCAGCAGACCCTTATATTATATTATATTCATTTATTCACACCATGTTCCCTCTATTAAACCAGCAGCACAATTTACTGCCATCAGAACGGTATCCATCCCTGTTCCCAAGGAGAAGTCCGCAGGTAGAGTTAGGACTGATGAACGAGGAGGGAGAAGTGTGGACAGATCGTGAAGTAAACGAGTGTACTGGGAAGGGACAGGGCTCACATTATCATAAATAAATCTCATTACCACCAGCAAGGAATTACTTTGGGGAACAAAAGGAGGAAGGTAAAAAATCCCTCCAACTTTTCCTCACACTCACCAGCAAAACTGCTCTACCAGAAATAGATTGTGCCCCGAGAACTCATGGGCCACAACAGATCCACAGCGCTCACAACCTAGGTCAGAGGAAAAGCTACAAAATAGAGCCATTAATATTTGTGCTTGATTAGTGGTTTTGATGTTCAAATCAGTATTAAATGTTAATGACTTAATCAGCAACGGAAAGAGATATAATTTGAATTAGTGCTAGTTCTTGACAAGGAAAAAAAATTAATACAGGGAAATTAAGTGACTTAAGTAAAGAAGTCACAGTAGTTACAATCACGGATCTAAACTGTGTGAACTCTAAATACGCTAAAGTCAGATTCATAAAATTTGGATTCAGCCTTTAAATTTGTCACATGCTTCCCAAACTGGGAAACTATACCCAGTTTAACACTTCAAGTTGAGGATAATATTTCAGAAGTGTGTGAGACAACAGCCCTGAAAAGCAGAGGACAAGACTTCCGAGACACATATGACTCAGAAATGGAAATCAATAAGCTGGGCACCCGAGGCTTGCACACAAGAGCTGAGCCAAGCCGTTTCTCTGACCTAGCGGAACTTCGTTATAAAGCACATACACTTGGTGTATAAAACGGACTCCAACCAAACTCATTTATATCATTATAAATCTCAAGACAGTAATTAGGGATGGAGAAATACGGTCAGAATAGGTACTACTCCTGCGTTTCTGTAACACATGTGAATGCGTAGGTTCTCAGCTGGGTGAAGGACACAGAAGAACAACCAGGCTCATGGGGGTCAGAGTCGCTCTCATTAGTACTGCTGTGTATGTGGGCACCCTGCATTAGACAGAGCTGATCTCAGAACATATTCCTGCAAAAAGCTAGGCTGAGATTTGAGAAAGATATAAACCTAGGAACCTGCTACATATATATGCTTTAGCTCGGCAGAAATGCGCCCATGAACTGTGATTGCACACTACTGCAAATTAATCACACAAGAAGATCTTACTCGACTCCATAATCTACCAGGAAAAGGTGTACCACATGAGTAATATTTTGCAAAATTAAGGTCTGTATTTGCTGACCAAGCTTCAAAGTAGGATCAAGTAGCAAAATACTAGAAATCACTCTGAGAAATCAGAATCATTCATTATGAGGAAAATAGGAAAACAATGACCACGTTTTTTTCAATTAGAAACTCAGCATGTTAGCTGCAGCATTAATACACTTATAATTAAGCTTGCCCATTGCTCACAGTCGATTTGTTTCCCATTGCCCATAAGACTGCCAGGCTTCCATTGCTAGAGGAAAATTTTCCCGTACCAATATCTATATCTGTATCTATTCAATTTTTATAAATTCCAGATAACTTTAATTCAGCCACTTGTCAAAACAATTTCAAGATAAAAAATGCAATGTTTTACCCATGTTTAAAATAAAAATCTTTGCAATCATTTAATTAGAGAGTTCCAGTTTCCTCCCTGTTTTGAAATAGGAATGTGAATGTAGATCTTGGCTTGCTCTATAATGTGTCTGTCTTTGGACTTCTCAATCCGGACTTTAAAGCAGAAGGCTCAAAGCTCGTTGTGTTCCTCAGACAAACAAAAAACCCTGTGAAAATCCACTACCAGGCTGTTCGGTCTCAATGAAGTGGTGGATGCTCATAGCACACAACGATCTAATACCTCTACCAGTTATTTCATTTGGCTTTCTTAAGCACACGCAGCTTTCCCTGAACCTGCACTCCTTCTACCTCACTTCCATCAGCGTAACGTGTGTTCTTTAGGTATTGTCCAGGCTTGATTTTAAAACATTATATGAGCACAAGTTGGACAGCAAAAGTTTGTCTAAGACATTTGCAAATCCTAATATAGGCAGTACACATCGCTTTAATCTATGTAATAAACCGGTGGGGGACGAGCTGAAATGAAATGGTGGGGGACAAGTAGGATGTAGCTTGGCAAAATCAGGTCACAGCGGAAGCGGTGGGCTTTATTACCGATCCCTGGCACTCGTAATTTGCACATACTCACTCCCACGTGTTAGTATCTTACCTTGAGTCCCAGAAACACTCATCTCAACAATCTAACTTGGATGATTTGAACTAAATAATACTCGTAACACAAGGAGAATAAAGTTTCAGGTTTAAGCTGATGAAAATTCTTGCCTTAGTAAGGACTATGCAATTGAGTATAAATAAATAGGTTTAGAATTAATTTTGTGATAACAGTTTGCTATGACACCTTTGCAGGTTCTCTACACTGTTTTTCAAAAGGAAAAGAACAAATGGTAGCACTTCCCAAAGCTTTAGTGAAGGTTGTTCTGTTATGGTTTGTTTCATTTTGGTTTTAATTTGTAAAAAGGTTCAATTCTTTGTACACTGTAAATCAAATTAAGGCCTGCCTGGGGACTCATCATCCCAAGCATCTAATGAAGAAAATACATCAGGGCTGATGCAAATTTATTGGATGATTTCTGCACAAAGGAAACAACAAAATAGCCAAGAAGAACCACATATTAATGAGGAAACAGATGATATTTAATTAAATAAATATTCTCAGCAATGCTCCAAGGAATGAAATTATATGGGTGTTGGACAGCCAAATTTTGAAGCAGGTTATTAAGATTTAAACTACATTGCTCATTGTTTTTCTTTCTACTTATAGAGTTAACTTATCTAAGAGACACACACTTCTTAGAAATCAAGCATCTAAAAGCATAGTACTATCACACATTCTCTACTGATGTTTAATTAAGAGTTTCCTTGAAAAAAAATCTATTTTTGTAAACTCTATATTTATGCCTATTACAAGTATTTTCATTTCTTCTATAAAAATAATTAATCAAGTTAATTATTACAACACTAATGTAATCTTCAATATCACATTGAAAATAGGTTAGAGAATTGTAAGAATTACTTATTTGGAAGGCAAATTATGGGGGGTGTTTATTAATAGGCATCCTTTTAAGTATTTTAGGAATAGTACAGCAATACAACACACTGACAAAGAACCTAGGTCGTGATGTAGGCCAGACAGAAGACTTATTTTCTGTTTCACCTGACTATGGCTGAGTCCTGCCACTGAGATGTTACAGATAGAGTCCCATGCAAAGGTTCCTTGAAGTCAACCTGTGCAAGAGAAATTGAAATTCTGTTCATCCTCATGCATATCTGTTTTGGTCTTCAACCCTCAACAGGAAAAGGCTGTAGTAGAATCATGGTCTCCATAAAAAAAACAAAATATTTAGTATCATTATTACATATGGAGCTTCTTTATGTTTACCGGGGAGGTTTTATTGGCTATTGTTAATTAGTGACATGGAAGGGCAAAAGAGCTTTAGTCAATGACTAAAAGAGCTATCTTCATTGAGGATAGTGGCGGTTTAGTCATGGACTTCAATTTAATCCTACTTCATTCTAAAAGTAAAATCAATAAAAGCATGATACTATCTCTACTGACTTTTGACTCTATGCCTATACCATTTGGTTTCTCAAAACACTTCCAAATCGTGAAAAGCATTAACCATTAGTAATGGCTGAATAGCTATAGAGTCAGTCGTGCCCCTTTTGGCAGCCAATCACATAAGTAAATTGACATCTTTAATACAAATTAAAAGAAATTCTCTAAAAGATGAATATGTACTAGTTTTACTCACACTTGCTAACACACGCCTCATACAGAAATCAGTAATGTTTCCCATTTTCTTTTAACTGACTTTGCAGCTGGAATCAAGAAGAACTCAAGTCACCCGAGATCATTATTTAACATTTTCAAGTACACGCTTCCAGTCAACAGCACTCACGTGGTTCCTAGACACTATTAGCAAATCTCTGTCTCCCAGGACTTCCGACTTTATGTGCAAACTGTGGCCACAAGGAACAAAGGCCACAAAGACAGAACTTGATATTTTACATTCCTAAACCCAGTGGTTATGTTTACAAAAGCAAGTAATTCAGTTCCGCAGAAATAAATCAGTAAACGAGCAGTTGTTGCTTAAGTCCCTATCTGTACATTATATACAGTACGAGATGTTACTTGGAGTAGACTTACTCTGATACTGTGACTGTAAATGCGTATGAAGCTGCCTGAAGGTCAGTCACTACTTCAGCTTTTGTTTTCCAAGATGACGAGTTGGTTTAATTTCCTCCAAAAGGAGCCTTAGTGTATGCACCAAACCAAACTGATTCACAGACAGGAGGGATAACTGGAGAATTCAGCTTAAAATTATGCTAATGCTGCAAACAAATTTTAGCCATTTTTTTCCTCTCCCTTTGCATCTGATATCCATTGAGCAAAATTAGAAAATCCACTTTTCATGCAGATGAGCAAACTTTTATTATTGATTTCTTCCCAAATTGCTTACATGTTCATTAGCAACTACAAACACAGGAAAAAACTGACGATTCAATAGTCTGCAAATAGTCTGTGGTTCAGTTCTATAAAGTAGCTTATTACCCTAAACAAATGGGAGTTGTTAAAAAATCTTAGCAGAAAACAGAAAAATCATATAGAACTAATATTTGCAGGCAAGTGCTATAAAGGTGTTTCCATCACTTCCACTAAATTATGTAATAGCCTAGTCCTCACCATTACCCACATTTTTTTCCCTGGATTTAAAGGTTTGTCGGCAAATTAGCAATATTTGGAATCTTCCCAATATCACAGTAATAACCCTGCCTGCGCTTTGATCTAAAATATCAAATTATTCCTCTTTTTGCAAGATTCATTTTATTAGTCCCCTCAACTAGAAGAGAGCAAACTGCAGTCCATCAGGCCGCTGGAATTTTTTTTTACATCGATATCTCAGTGAAGAAGCAGACTGTGTGTGTGCAGGGTAGATAAAAGGAATATTCATCTTGGAAAAGTTATCAATAAACTATCTAAGGAAATGCAAATTCTAGTTTTCATTATTATTAATCATTGATATTGGGCACGGTCTTGCAGGGAGCTAAGCAATCTGGCTTCAAGCCAGTAAAGCACTTCAGCATTTTCTTATCTTTATGCACTGAAGTCAATATTACTATTCAGATGCTTAAAGTTAAGCGTGTGTAAAAGAGCAGAATGTTCAGGCTCGCTCCAGACTGAACCCACCAGAAAAGTATAGTTAAAGGAATATGGAAATATAAAAATAAAATCCTAGGCCGGAATGTTCTACAGATTGAAATACTGTTCGTTTTTAAATAGTTCTATTCCTCCGAGATTCGCTCCATTTCATCAGGTTGACAGTATGACAGCGCATGTGTGTCCAACAGAGGAGAAAGATTTGAGGATTACAATTCAAATACTATCTTACAATATTTATCCCTCTATCTTATAAAACTGCTACATGCTAGGGGCTCCATTCAGCCTGATGTAACTCTGGCTGAAACCAAAGAGCCGCACCAGAGATGAAATTAGCCTTACGTGTGCGAGCGGGTGCTCTTCCCGTAGACGTTGCTAGACTTCAGGATGTTAAGCTTTTGTAAACCTCCATTAAAGAGCTTTTATGAACTACTGTTGTGGTTTCCATAGAAACAGCAGATCATAATTTCTGCGAGAATATAAAACCTTTTTCAACACATTTGATAGTAATTTTCTCCAAATGACCTCCAGGTAATTAGTGTGATAGTTTGACCCCTGCTTTAACATTATTTTCTAAGAAACAAGCTGTATTGCTCCTTTAAAAATCTGAATGCATTGTTCGTACCAAGCAAAAAAGACCTTGAAAGTTTGGGATCTACTCAAGCAGGTATTGTATATGTGGCCAGTTCATGTTTCTGCTCCTGTTAACGCATTTCTCTGACTTTGTGGGAGATTACGTCTATGTGGATGACCTCTGTACCTTTGCAAAATTAGCAGACAGAAACCTGTGAAGTGAAACCAAAGAAAAACGGAGTTGTCCATCTGTCTAAATCCCACCGAGAATCTCTGTTGGTGAAACTTAAGAATTTATTGCATGATTTGCGCGCAACATGAAATGCTTTTGATGAAATTGTGGTGATTACGTTCTCTCTCTGAGCAACGCTGCCTTTCTGGAAATACTGACTACAGTGCCGAAACAACAACATGCCTTTCAGAATTTTACATTATTTTCACAAGATGAAAAGAAAATGAAATCAAACAAGATTTTACTTTAACCCCATATACTTAATTGAGATGACTGATTTCTATTTACTTCAAGAATTGATTAGAATTTGATTCTGATTGTGGTATTAGACATTCACAATTTTGGGAAAATGCTATCAAACTTTGGAATTTAACTTTAGAAATCTATTGCTGAAACCCTTCTCTTGGTTATATTTATGCTAAATCTTTATTTATCCTGATCTACTCTCTCTAATTCCAGGAGAGAATTTTTCTTTCTTTGTCTCATTCATGGTTTTTGATATTGCAATTTTATCCTCCTTCCCCAGGTGAACTGTTTTTACCTGGTGATACCCTCCCTGTTTGCTCATAGTTCTGTATTTCTAGTTTTTTTCATTTTTTTGTTTCTATGAGAAGATCTCACGGATCATCTGTCGGTTTACAGAGATCCATTTCCTAGTTATGCACTTCCACCTTTTTTTTATAGTTTTATACGGAATGGCACCTTTGTTCAAAACCGAGTATGTGTTAAACAATTAATTGAAAGGATGCTGCTTTCGATATCAAAAATTTGGAATTCTTCTACAAATGGGATTATTTACATATGCTCACCAATATATGAAGGCTACCAGCTGATTAAAAGTATCACAGAAAATATATCAATCAGAGTGTCTCCTCAAACAATCTGGACTACTTTAAATATTTATTTAGATATATATATTGAAGTACAAAATAGACATCACTGGTTCTGAGAGCATTAAAAAGTGCACAGCAGCGATTTGTCTCCTGAGTCAGACCCTCAAATTGTTCAGTTCACATGGACATTTATTTTTTGTTGGGTTCTTCTACTATTGGAAACACTGCTGTTCTCATGGACAGCATTTTAAAATATACATATAGCTATTTGCCACGGATCTCAGACACTTTCTGTCTAGTACAGAAGGAATTCTCTTTCTATGTGTAGCATAAATAGAAACTGTTGGACTGCTATGGGTTGTTTGTTGCTTGCTCCAAGAGATGACTATTTCTTGCATAAACTCTCTTGCCCACCTCTTTCTGTAAGCTGTCTTTTCTGAAAAGACTTTCCTGTATATATGACCGTATTTAAAAGAAATAAAAAGACATTTGTATACAAAGGTACTTCTGTTCACTCTTGGGGGAGAAAGAAAAGAATGTTTCTCTTTTACAAATAGTTCCATGGTTTTTCAATGGTTCTTGAGATTTGACCAAAATTTCCAAGTACTCTAGTAGGTTCTTCAGCCTCTGGGGTATAAACCAAAGGTATTACCTGAAAGTGGCAGCATGATCTTAGGGTGATGCTCATGGGAAACCAGAAGAAACATAAGTGAACAACTCCAGACTTGTCTCTCTACACGAGAGAGTTTAAAGTTGTATTTCCATAGAGAAAGGAAAAAAAAGAAACCCTGCCTTTTCTTCTTGTATTCTGCATGACCTTGTAAATATGCATTTAACCTGGAAGGACTAACATAACTTCAGTTTTTCAAAGAGGCCGTTACCACAGTCTTCAATCTCTTTTTATGTCATCTGAATATCCACTCTTTTATTTACTTATTTTGCCTCATTGACTATTTAAAAAAAAAATCATCTTTCCTGGAAGTTTACATACTAGAAAAATCATAACCTCAAGTTTGATCCTCCAGTATTTATTGCAGAATGATACTAGATTGGCTGTCAAAAGCTGCCGTTGTCCTGTCCAACATGGAAGGGCTACTGCTCAAGGGCTGCCCTCTTTCCCATGGAAAATTGCTATGGGTGCAAAAGTCGTGTAACATGATTTAGCTCCAATACTTAAACTTTTTATTGTTAGTAAACTTCCTCTGTGAATGTCTTTCTCTAGGGCAAGCAAAATGTCCTTGATTCTCAGTTTCCACATACCCATGTTAAAAAACGAGCACCTGAGCATGCATGACCTGAAGAATCAAGTAAGGGACTTGTTCATTCACAGAATATTCAGCTGATGGCCCTCATATTCCAGTGTCTGTGTTAGGTCATTTTTTTTTTAATCTTCCTTGATGATCATAAGTTCTGTAGAGAGCTACATCTTCTCATCTTGCTAGTCTTCAAAGTGCAAGAGGAAAATTGCATTTAGCCTACCTCAGTGTTTGTTCCACCCCTGGCAGCATGTTTCTGTTGTGCCTTGCTCAGTCACAGGTTCTTGTGGAAGAAACATATAAGTGACATGTAAGATTGAACTTTATCTCCCCAAGCAATCCTTAACACTGTTCAGTATTCACGATTTCCAAGAAATGGGCATTGCTGTATCTACTGCTCTGTTATTAAGTGGAAAAGTTGCCTTTGCTGATTGTAGTCCCTCAGCTTTCACCTTTATTTACTTATTTATTGAAGGAAAACATTTTGGATCCTACTGAAATCTCTTATTAAAATTTATTCTGCAAAATTCAATGTATTTGTTGATTATGCATAGAGTCAGCCTAGTTCGTTTGTGCTATTTTTAAAGAAATGTCCGAAATAGAACACAGCACTCAAACCAGGGAAGTAGGGCAGAATAATGACCTTATTTTACGTGTTTGACATTTTAATACGATCACATTGCTAACTCTATGAAATTTCCCATCACCTGCAACTGTAAATTTCAAGCCCACAAAATAACAATATCATTTTGTAATACAATTTCTAGCACTTTATGTATTTTCCATACACCTCTCACAGTTTATGTGTACTTCAGCTGTCATTTTACCTTTCTGTGTATCTTTAACATCTCGAGCTTTTTTCCTGCTTGCTTTCAGGTTCCTAATGATCTACCAGCAAACTCTTATAAGTGCATTCACCGAAAAATGTATTTTAGATCATGTAGTGATATTCTCTTGGTGATATTCTTGGTGATGTATCTTGTTATATTCTTTGTGCTGTGGATTAAGAATAACTCAAAGCCCTGTGGATTTTGGGACACTTAGAGTACTCCTTTGGAAATGGGACGCTTGTGTCCACTCCCCTGATACAATGATTGCTTCTTTATTTATTACTAAAACAGACAAAGGGTCAAAGGCATTACCCGAAAAAAGTGACAGTCAGAGGATGAGGGGTAATGGTTTTACAATGAAGGAGGGGAGATGGAGATGGGATCTGAGGCAGAAATCTTTCCCTGGGAGGGTGCTGAGGCCCTGGCACAGGGCGCCCAGAGAAGCTGTGGCTGCCCCTGGCTCCCTGGCAGTGTTCAAGGCCAGGTTGGATGGGGCTTTGGGCAACCTGGGCTAGTGGAGGGTGTCCCTGCCCATGGCAGGGGGTTGGAACTAGATGGGCTTTGAGGTCCCTTCTAACCCAAACCATTCTGCGATTCTGTGACTCTAAATGGAAACACTTGGTTTTAAACCAGAGGACTTGTTTTATCCCGTTTCTTGTTTTCAATGGGAAAATTCTGTCATCAATACCTTTTTCATATCAAACGTCTTAAAGAGTCAGAAGAATTGATTAGTTGCACCATTCTGTTTCTGTGACCTTGTTTACCCACAACATGCCCAGCTCACGGCAGGGAAAGCCATCACCTGCCCCATGAGTAGCACACCCTAAAGCAGACGTGTACATTATTAGCAGGGCAACTCTCTGGGTTGCACCAAAAACTACTGCATTTCAAGACATCTGAATTCAGGTGTATTAACTTTGAACTGAATCCAATCCCTAATATGCATTTTTATCTCTCAGCTGCCCTTCAGATTTTTGGCAACTCTTCCCCCACCTATTTTTCATCTATTCCTGTACGGATCAAGTTGATATTATGCTGTTACTATGCCTTTTTACACTAATCACTTCAGAAAGAGATATGTAAAGTGACCAATTTCCATTTAATTTTGAGAGATACATACTTAACAATCTTTTGTCTATTTAAAGACATTCGCCACAGTTTAGAGGTAGAATAAAAGGAACGCAACAATAGGGATACTGATACAAATTCTTATTATTATCCAATCATTTTCCAAAGAGAAAATTATGATTTGTTAGCAATCTCCAAATAATAATTCAGCACACAAAATCTTACTTTACTCAAAGGAAAGATCCTACACACAAACATATTTATCCTGTTGTCAGCCATTTACAATCCACTGCCTAATCCTCTCCAGCACTAATCTTTTGTGACACATTAAAATACTCAATCATACCTTCTAAAAGGAGATGATAGAAACAACATTATAAAAAAGAGATAGATTTGGCAATATCACCTTGAGGCCACCCTAGAACGGGGAAACACTAAGCCATGCATTATATATAGATACATCGATATATCGATATAGAGATATATACACATATATATAGACATAAAGAGATTAAGTTCATATCTGTAACAAGAAAATGTTGACAAATAGCAGAAAATTATCATTGTTTCTTGATAGTACGGTTCAGAGATCATTTGATATGATCGTGATGAACATGGTAACTTCATGGGTTTTTTACATTCTTCAATATGATGTAATGTATCAACACATTCATTGAAATTTTGGTCACAATTAGCATGTATTAAATTCCTGATTAGTTGTATGCATTTAAAGCACTTTAATTGGTTTGTTTCCATTGATATAATGTAATGTGTTTTAAACTATGTAATTTAGAGGTGTGTGTTTAGTTATCATTGATTAGCTAATCAATAGTATTGTTACAAGTGTATGAATAGTGGGTTAATTACGTCTGAAACTCACATTTCTCAGGAAATAAGTGATATAACAATTTCCCCTCTGGCTGTGTTAGCACATCATTTGCTTCTTTTATGAAGTCACGCAGATACTAACATGAGTGTGCATTCTCTTGCTTTTTTTTGTAAAACACTTGAAATGTCTAATAGATCTATTCCTCTGATTAACTTATTTTAAAATTGTAACTCCAGTGACTTACAAGAAGTACTCACGTGAAATATTTACAACACATTCACACCAGCAAAATTAAAAATTCAGACATACACACAGTAAAACTAGCATCCTCCCTAATTACAAATTCTGGTTTGTTTAGCATTAGTGTGTGAGATCTTTATTCAAACTGAGAGATATTTGGTAGCTACTGTCATCAACAGCAACATTGCATCGACTTCAGCATGGCTAAAGTGGCTGCAGTGCCGTTATGGAGGGGGACTTTAGTTTCAAACAGCTCAGTAGTACTAATCCATGAAAAACATGGTTCAGCAAGAAATACTGCTTAGCCCTTGAATAAATATTTTTATATTTTTAGAATGTGGTACTGTTGTATAGAATTTTTTAAGATTCTTTATTCATTGGATTCAGATTCTCCAAATGACACTTAGGCATATTTAAAATAATAAACTATTTTTAAGACATACTGCATATTTTTCTATTTCTTATCTAAGTTCATCTTTCCATTTAAAGTCCAAAATTGTTTTCCTCTGTTAATTTGTCCTTTTCCATTTAGTAAGCTTACTTTTTCCTGTGATTTCAATGGAACTGAAATTTGTTTAACAATAACTTCACTTGTTTGAGCTCTAGGTTATTTCAAGATATACACCAATTTCAAAAGTGATATTCACCTAACTGTGAGAGATATATTTCTTAGTAAACATACAGTGACAATACAATGTGCTTTTTGAGGTTGTACCAAAACCCAGCAAGAATTCACTACAATGGGTATAAAAGGTGCAGTTCAGAACTACCAAGTTCACTTTGCAAGCCTCAGGCATAATGGAGAACCAAACCATGCTGCGTTATTTTCATTTTTCCCATGGCTCTCATGTCATAGCCTGTACAGAAGTGATTACGAAGCTTTGAGTTACAACCAAAGAACATATTAAGTGTTCTTCAAAACCACCACAGTAAATTTTCAGGCATTGATTTTAATGCTTTGGCCTCATAGCCATACCATAGGCCAAGACAGCTTAGAAATTGCAAAATAAATATTACCCAATGCTGGATATGTTTCCAGTGGGACACCACAAGGTTGTAACAATTCATCTGACTATCACGTGCTTTTCATGAGTCACACAGCGAGGAAAGGGCTGAAGTGGTTTTGGTTCATTCCAGGTCATCAGGAGACTCACATTAAGGTTCCCATCTCCTTCCTTGGCGCAGGGTAGCGCAGCTGAGCCCCACGCTCAGTCTAGACTAAGGCTCGGATGGGAGTTAGTTGACTGATCACGAATGGAGCATCCCACCACCTTACTAGAAAGATTTAGTGATGAGTCCATGCACGCACGGAGCACTGGGTACAACTGGACATACCAGCTTTGACCTAGGAAGCCCTTTCGTTCCACACCACCTTACACTCCCTCTTTCTCCCTTTCTCTCCATTACTCTCGGCATCTAGTACCAAAGCAACTGAAAACATTTAAAAATAGAAATTAATAACACCTATTTTAGTAAGAGTTGTGTTTCACATTGTCTTTTCATCTCTATATGGAAATGTTCAGGAAAGCCCAACCTACTGAAATAGTCCAACACAAGCTTTAGAATTTAATACCAAACACCTGGAGCAGACATAAAGACAAACCCTAGGTAAATGCTAACTAAAATGCAAGATGGTCAATATTCCACACGAATCTAAGAACATCCACACTGGATCTGACCAAAAGTATACCTGGGTCCCCTTCTGTGATAGCGCTTTAGATGTTGCCCAGTGTAGCAGAGTAAGCACACCGTTTCCTCAGACATTTTCTCATTTCCAGTAATCTGCACTAAATGCCGCTCTTAGAAGTGCTATTTATTGTTTAAAAGGTCTTCATGGATTTTTCTTCTCTGAATTTCTCTAAGCACCTTCTGAGCTCTTCTAAACTCCTGGCATTCACAATAGCCTTTGCCAACGAGCTCCACACAGGCTGTGCGAGCCACTGAACCAAGAGACCTCCAACTTTCCAACAAAGTAAAGCATGTTTCCTTCAAGTATGAAGAGGTCTCCAAAACATTAGATCTCATAACTGACTTTTTAATGAATAAGCAAGGTATTTTGTTTCATTTTAGGGATATTTCAGATTGAATTAGTTGTAATTACCATGTCCCTCTGTGGCTGATGCAGTTATATTAATTTAAGCCATAATAAAGTGCTCAGAATTTCAAATTAGAAAGATAAAATGTCTAACATTTCAATAAGAACTTTCTGCATAGTATGTGTCATCTAGCAAATTCATGATCCTTTCTAAACGCTCAGTTTAGATGTCTTGTGCATCTTATCCCCTACTTTGCTACTCAGAAAGGGCATAGCCAACTCAAGCTCATGTAAGTAGAAATTTTATGTATCATCATGCACAGCTCATGCTTGCTTCTTGCTGCTCTCAGTTGTCCCACTTGACCCTTTCCAAACTCCAAGTCGATTCTTTTAAGAATTCTTTCAAGAAACAATTTTTACTTATTTCCACCCCACCAAAACAGAGGTAGTTAAAACAATGTAGTTAAAACAATCTGTGACTAATAAAAGAGAGATCTTAGGAGCCACAGACACTAAAACATTTAAAGGTTAGGACACTCACAGAATACAAAACGAAAGATTTTCAAATTAAGCGAGCAATGTGTGCACATCATCAGAAATTGTAAACAACAAAAACACAACAAGGGCGCTTGCCCTACGCATTATCTGATAAAAAGCACGCATCATCAGAGGATGCACAGTAGCCGAAACTGGCAATGTGCTATGAATTATGCAAACAACTAATAAAAAACCTAGTATATTTTCATCTCTAAAATACAAATGTATCAAGTCAACTAGGAGCTGCGTGAGGATGGATTAAATATACACCAATTTGCTTTTGAGATGTCTTTAATAAGTTCACAAAGAATGACATCTAACCTGAATGTTTTGTTCGGTAATATGCCAGCTTTGCCTTACCTCCCAACTAATAATACAGTTCAGCAGAAGATATTTATTTATTTCATTGTTTGTTTTTAACCACTGATAACTGAAACAGGCTACAGAATGGTTGCACAGAATTACATCATTCATTTCTTGTAGATGATATCCCTTCCCCCTCCTGTGTCACTTGATTCTTGACTGAGCTAAAGCACTAAAAAATTAGACTTCATTGCAGTATGCTAATAGCAATCTATCCAAAACAATGTAATCAAGGCCTCATGTGCTCCTATAATTTCATTCTTGACATAAGTCTGACAGCTATTTATTGTTGGAGGGAACTGTGGGGAGGGGAAGAGAAAAATTCCTGTAATTTCCCCTCCCCCAACAAACACAACAGCTTTGCAGTTTAAAGCAGTATCTTTGTGAAACGCACAAAATGGTAATAATCATGGGGTTTACATATGTCTTGTCTTAAGCAATCAAGGCAGAGAGTTAACGGAGAGGCACATTCAGATGTGCCAATTCCCAAACTGGCCACCTCTGATGAGCCAGCTGTGAGCTTCAATTGTCACATTATAATTTAGGCAAGGAGGAGGGGGGGGGAGAGAAAGGCATCCAGCTCCACACTGGATGAACATAATTATTCACAGCAGGATGCTGCAGAATTAATTTAGCCAATCAGAATTATAGTGGGGGCTGGGTATCGGCAGCAGCGAACATGAAAAAGGAGAAAGAAAGGAGAAAGAAAATCAGGAAAGGGATCAGAAAAAAAAAATATGTGACTAGCACCTTGCTAATATTTTGAGTCTGAAACCCTCAGTGTACTTGGAATACAATGAAGTGAAAACAAAACTGTTACATAGATGTTCCTGGCTCAACGGGGCTGACTTGAAATTAGAGAAGCTGTGAATTTGGTACGTCAGGGAGAAAGCCAACACACTGAGGGGTTTTGTGAAATACCACATTAAATGCTACCTGGCTGTATCATACTGAATAACACACTATCAGATAAACACAAATCTGGGAATAATGCTAGCGATTCTGCATCGTTCTCGTTTAGCACTTTTGAAATTCTGCCAAAACGCCATTTAAATACTAGAGGAGACATGAAAATAATCCCCAGCCCAGTCTGTACTCAAATGATACGTTCCACGTAATTTCATCTCACCATCTATCACAAATTTTGCGTCGACAACTTTTCATTGTGCAAGTTAAAGGAGCTGACCAGGGGAGTGAAGAACTGGAGCTCTGCCATTAAAGGTCAGTAGTTTTGGGCTCAAAGACAAGCATTTTTGTTTAACAATCTATTAAACTGATCACCGGTGAACACTGAACAATATTATTGGTCATCACTGTGCTTCAGCATCAAATGCTCATTGAGATGAATGGGAAGTTCACCATTTTTATATGTTTTTCAAGTTTTCTGTGAATTTTGAGTGCAGCATTTCATCAGCTTACAATTCACCAACAGCTTTTTTCAGAACTTAAATGATTTTTTTTTGGTAGCAAAGAAACTAGGAAGATCTATCAAAGAAATCAAGCAGAAATGCGTATTTTCATTACTTGAAGCTGTACTTCAGCCTAGCTCTTCAGGGCACCAAGAGAGTAAATTTGGAGAAAAAGAATTCTTCTTCCCATTTCTATTCACCTTACTGAGAACAAACCAGGACCAGGACCAGAGAAGTCACGCTCTTTGACCCTCGTATCCTCCTTTAACTGAGGCAAAGGATAATACAATTTACACAGCTTCAGCCCTTTTGTCCCTATCCTGCCAACACCCTCTTTGCAGGGAGAGTTGTAAAACTAGAGGGAAGAATGAAAAGATACAGAATATTTACACTGCTGAGATAGCGAAACTTCGAGTGTTGAACCCTCCCTCCATAAACACAAATATCTCTCTCTTCTCATAATATAGGGAAAAAAGTTCTTAAGTTTAGATGACCTTAAGCTATAATTCTACCTTAAGAGATGCTTAAAGAAGCAATGCGCAGAAAATATATCTCCAGAGTACTCAATTCATTTCCACTTAAATGAAAAATAAAATGATTATACTGTAAGACAGAAGCTGCCTTGCCTTGCCTTGCCTTGCCTTGCCTTGCCTTGCCTTGCCTTGCCTTGCCTTGCCTTGCCTTCCCTTCCCTTCCCTTCCCTTCCCTTCCCTTCCCTTTTCCTGGAATTGCACAAGTATGACAAATGTCACTGAAGCAGAATCCTTGAGTTCCTGTAAAAGTTAACTTCAGCTTCTGCTCTCTGATTCTGGTAATGGTGAGAAAAATGACAGGAAGGTTGGTCAGACTTTATTTCTGGCAATAATGTTTGATGTACACCACTGTCAATGGGCACCATGATTTAATCTGTAAGGCTATAAGGCCTTGTGGTAAAAATGGTATAACTACAAATCCTGATTAACAATCACTGCAACAGTAAAATTGGTTCCCATAGCAACAAGACTGAAATTATACAACAAATGGCAATGCCATATCAGATAAATCACTCCATGAAATGTCCCTTTTTGGAAACCATTTGGCGTTCTGCTACCTTCATCTTTAAGGACTTGCAAATATTACTTTCAATCTCCTGATCCTCACTGCTCATCCTCTAAATTCCATCATCATTTGTTCTTCTAATAACCAAGTTTAAATGAATAGAATAAAATAAAAGTAATAAGAAGACAATATGGTATTTAACATCTGAAAGCTCATTCCAGATTCTGGCAGTTTAAAAAAAAATTACATATTCCTATATATACTTTCTTTTCTCTTTTCATTTGTTCTATGTTTATTTTATGGTATTTCCATCACTTCAGTTTCCAAAAGCAAATATTAATTTTAGATATTTTGCCTTTGTAAAACATATGACTGCAGTTGCTCTCTTTGTATGCATTGCTTATGGAGACAAACACTGTAACCAAGGAAGATGTGTACTATAAAAGAAAAAAAATAGCACCTAGACATTGAATTAGAAATTATATATTAATCACTTACAAAATGTACAAAATCTCTTTCAAACTGCATTAAGAATGACTCTTTGAGTTAAAAAAAATGTGTGACTGTGTGATTCCTCCTAGGTAGCTCATATACAATTTGACTTTGTGAAGTTGTTATTACAGAACTCCGTAAAGAAGTTGCATATTGCCCACTGCTTTAGGGGATCGGCCATTTGCTATACTGACTGTACACATACAGGGCTACCAAAATATAAGGCAGGAGGGAGGGAGACAGACAGACAGAGAGTATCAAAATGGTTAGGGGTCTGGAACACAAGACACATGAGCGGATGCTGAAAGAATTCAGTTTGCATGACATTAAGAGAAGACTAAGAGTCAATCTTGTTGCTGTCTGCCTAATCGGAGGGTGTTGGGAAGATGAAACCAGACTCTTCTTTCAGGTATAAACTAAAATGACAAGAGGCTACAGACAGATGCTGAAATATGGGAGATTCCAACTCAAAATAAGAAAAAATAATAAATTTATGGTAGACTTGGTCAAATGCTGGGGCAGGGCTCAGAAAGAGAGTGGTACCTGTCCAGTTCTTGAATAGTCAAAGCCCTGAGCAACCTCCTCTAACTGCAGGACATTGAACTGAAGACCTCGGGAGGTCCTTTCCATCATTCATCTCTTTAATTTTAATGACCCTTCATTCAAACACAAAACCTCAGAATTATTCTTTGAAATGAGGTGGGAGAAATCAGTTCCTCCATAAAACACTGAAAAGCCTTTTGAACCTCTTACACTCAGAAAACAAAGCAACAATATTATAATGGGGCTGAGAAAGGAGTTTCTTTTTGAACTGAGAGGCTAGCCAAGACCAGACGTGGCTGTACCAACACGAAGGAGAAACATCATCTTTCAGACAGCAAGCCAAGAGCTGCAGGAGGACGACCCTGGAAACCCAATCTAACCTCAATGACACTGGAGAAAGTGAGACAGGAAAGGGTTGCCAGAATTTACTGGTTTCGTTTGGACTTGTCTACCTTGCAAGCTATGGAAACACTGTCTGTTTGCTTAATCTTTCACAAGTCTCTGAACCACAAACCCACACTGCTGATATGCTGGGAGTTCTTGAAGATGAAGAGTTTATATTAGCGAAGTTCAAATAACTGAAGAGTTAAATCACCACGTCTCAGCTCTTCGAAGAGAGATAAAGAGCGGACCAGCTCCCCCAGACTGCGCATCAGCCTCCAGCAGTTCCTGGGCTTGGTTTAAATCCAAAAAGCTTTCAGACACAGAAAGGGATCTCACGCAGAACCATGCAGGTATGACAAGAATCAAGGAATTCAGCAGAAAAGAATGCCGGTAAAGAGCAAAAATAGCAATTTAACGGAATTTTAACTATGAGCTGGCACCAAATAAATAAACCTAAATGGCAACCAAAGCCTCTTAGGATAGGAAGACTTAAAAAATTACTTTATCCAGCTATTATTACAGCTGAATAGGTATGAATAAAAGGAAGACAAAAGCTCTGCAAGGAGATATTTATTATATCCTGTTCTGAAAACCAGCATCATAATCTGAGCTTGAAATGCTCTTGACATTTCTGTGCAGGAGTACTATTAATACAGAACAAATGCTGCCAAAAACCTGGAACATATGTATTTAGGTAATCTTTTCAGTGGGGCTATTTTGGGAACAAGAATATTTTAACCAAAAATTTGATCAACACAGACTACAGTTTATAGACTGAAGTTTAGACGAAAGGTATCTTCTATTTATTCTTCCCAATGCCGTAACTTGAGTGAATGGTGTGAGCTCAGGAAGTATTTCACATAAATATGAGCATAGAAGTGACCAAAATAATCTATGTTGGTTAAAATAATCGGTGAGGATTATAAAATATAAAATGTACTTTATTTTGTTGACTATGTGAAAGGTTAGGTATTATATATGTGTGTGCGTATATAAAATTATCATTTTGCTCTTTTCAGGCATAGGTCTTCAATGTCAGTGCCAACTCCTGCTCTCCCTCACTTTCAAGTCCACTCCAGGTAGAAGTTTTGCTGCTTTTTTCTCCAACACATTTCTGTGAGAGAATCTTTCCTTTCTGGCTTAATAGCTAAAATTGTAAAGCAAAGCCATGTTATTTCCTTCCATAACTGTCTCCTAGATACACACATTGCACCTTCCCCTTCCACAAAACACAGCTGAAGTTACGGCAGTTACTTGTCACTGAATTCTTCTGTTTGCTCCCACTACAGACACCAAGTTAAAACTTTCTGTATTTAATACTTTCAAACACATTGTGCAACCTTCTGAAACGCTCTAACCAGCTGCTGCCGTAATATTGTGTGATTGATGAACCAACGGTGTGAATTTCTACACACATTCTGGCTATTTCCGCATGTATATTTTTTACTTTATTCTGAATTTTACACTCAGAGCATCCCAATATTCCCTCGCTTCTCCAAATTCTTCCATAAAATCCATTTTTCCATAGACTTGACAAGCAATTAACAGTTAAAAAAACCACTTTAATGAGTGGGTATATGTGTAGGACTAAGTGGTGGTGGTAATGACATCAGTTCTTCATCCCAGGAACTATCTAACTACCGCTGCCATAGCAAACCGTAGAACATGGCGGCGCATTCTCTGGCATGACACCAGTCTGGACACATCCATGTGAACCTTGCTCATCTTCCTAACCAGGAAAGCGATATCCAAATTGGTGCAAGACTGTTGCAATGGTTCTTGCCTGCACAGCCAAAACATATCTGATAAAATACTAGTTGAGTGGGACCAAGATCCTTAAGAGTACAGACAACACGTGAAGCGTATACGGAGTATGAGTTTCAACTCTCAGCCCCGCACCCCAGCGCTATTTAATTTACTACCATGCGCATAGTATGTACCTATTTTTCATCTCTTTCCACTCCCATACTTCTGCTTGCCTTAGTAATCTGATTTGGGACAGGAACCACTTCTCCCTGTGTGGATATATATGCAGCATACAGCATCATTGGGATATTGCACCCATACTGACGTATCATTTCTAAAATCATATTTTCAGAGTCAACGCTCGTTTTTATATAACTAACTCATGCAGGAATGTAAAGTGGTACAAAAGTTTTACACGGCTAAGCAGAATAAGTACATTTACAAAGTTCTGCCTCTTTTTTTCACAGTTTTAATACCATTTTCTCTGCTTAGACTGACTACAGTATCTCCTTTACAAACAAGTTTTCCTCTAGTTTGGAATTGTACAGTTGTTGCAGACAGTGATATGGGAAGGCAAATGAGAGAATGTTCCTTATTGATTTCTGCTGTGGAAAAAAACCCTGCAAATACTCCAACATAAATATAATTAAAGTTATTCAGGTGATATTAAAACACTAAAAAATGGAAATAAAAATTGCAGAAACTAAGCAAGTCATAGCAGTCTCTATCCCAAATATTTTTTTTCCTAAATCATTACCTTGAATATAGTTCCAAGTTATTTATTTAGTTTTCTAAAAATAACATCAGTGCATATTCATTTGCTCCTCTTGTCTGGGACAGAACTTGAAATGTGTATGCAAAAAGATCCCCCCATCGTGACTTTACAGCTGATCTTTTTGTAAAATTCATAAAATTAGTAAATCATCTATTCATCTATTTACCTATTGCAATTAACTCAATTTCAGTCCTCAACTCATTTTTTTTTTTTAAAACTGGTTTAAAATGTCAATCATCATATTAAAAGGAATCTAAGATATACTGGCCCAATCCTGTTCCCATTAGAATTAAAATGAAAATTTGCCTTGACTTTGTTGAAGTGAGATTCAATTTTTAAACATTTTCCAGAAAAATAAACATTTATATGCACAACACAGCATATGAGAACAAATGTTAAATACTATGAAAGGAGAAGATTTCCCTTTCTAAAAGGAAGTTTCACATAAACAAGATATAAATAATTTTGTAAATATAGTGGAGTGAATATTTACCACCTATATGGAACAATAACGTTTTTCACATCTTTAAAATGTAATTATTTTGCTCTCAGTAGTGACCTGGGCAAAGTAAACAAATGTCAATGATATAGAAAATTAATATACATCATATTTCTCCACGAAATATAGTATTTCTCCATAATTACACTGGGTCAACTTTAGAGGATGATGTGCTCAGTAATCCAGAGATGTACTGTAAAAGCACTTGCAATAGAAAAAGTGTATGTATATTTCTTTTTTTTTTTAAGAAACTGAAATGCAAATATCAGTCTATTTTTAGCAGAAGGAACAAGTTAATCTTCCTTCTACTAACATTAAATTTTGTGATATGACACTGTATCTTGCTGGTTCACTTATCCTCAGCTTTAAGGCTGCAAGCTGTCAAAAATTCACAACTGATATAACCAAGAGTCAAATCAGATCCTTGATCCTCAGATTTTTTTTTTAAAGTCATAACTTGTACTGAAGACCGGATTATTTATTATGTCATCTCAAAGAGACATTGAGCTTTTTACAAGCTAAACCCACTGAAGTCCATGATGTCACACTGGGCTTGCCATCTTCCAACCGTTCTGGTTATCTGAAAATTTCCCTTTTTATTACGGCAGTTATCTAAGTTCACACGCTTTTGCTCTCACACCTCAGTATCTGCAATGTCACTTATGATGATGTACGCTTACAGCATTTATTATAGAAGAAACCTGGTACTTTCTCTGTTGTTTCAAAATATTGTGGTTTCCCCCTTTTAATTGGGGGGGAAGGCTTTCCTTTGTATTGATTCTTTTTAACTGTGTTGCAAAACCTTTATGCTTTTGCTCTTTCTGACGTGAACCGCTTTGCTGATCCAACGCTTCAGATTTTCCTCCTGTAGGAATCCTAACCCCACCGCAGCCTTTACTGCCCTGTGATTCCAGCTTCAGGGAACACATCGGTCACTGAAACGCAAATGTCTCTCGGAAAAGGTTCCCATGCAACCCAGCGGAAGCTAGATCAAGCCACTACCGCCATATGGTAGCAATTTTACATACAAAAATGAAAATATTTTTTATACTGCTATATCTTTTCCTGGGGCTAGCCTACCTGCAGGAGGAAACGGCAGTTTACTTTGCATAGGCAATACGTCTTTAATGTACTACTTATAACAATGCTATTGTCATGTTGGTACTTGGTACCCCAGGAGCAACGAGAAGAAACCTTAGGCAGGGTTTCTGCACATCCACAATAAATTCTCATCTTGCTATAGAGAATCTTTGGATGGCTCTTTTGTTACTGCAGAAAGAATCTAACGGTGTTGATAACGACACAACCCTGTATCTTGCAGTGCTTTTGAAAGCTCAAAAAGAACCTGCCAGTTCAAAAAGTAACAGAGGAAATTTTTCTCTGACTTTAAATCATGGAAAGAAATCAGTGCATCCACAAAAATAGAGAAAAATGCCTTGAAAAGCCTTTGAAGGAACAAAGAACTAAGCAATAACAACAAAAAAGAAACAAAATTCTTGCTGCTTTTTAGGTGACATACACAAAATCCAGCAGTGCAGAAGTCAAAATGTTAAAATTTGTGCTAGTGCCACAGAGAACCCTAAGGGAGCTTACATTAGCACAACAAAAGTTTGCATATATAAGCTTTGATGAAATGAGTATGCACTGTTCTGAGCAGAATATGAAGTTACAAAAGGTGTCAAAACTGCTGTGAAGAGTATTCTGATGATGCTTTTAATGGAACAGAGAAAAAAATTATTTGCTAACATTTTATAGCCTCTTCATGTTAGAGAAAACTGCACAGTACAAAGAACAACAGTGGATCTTCGTAGTTGATAGAACAAAACCTTTTCCAGGTCTTTAAACTAGATACCAGTTACTAATGAGGTAGTCCCAAAATCACTTTTGCACTGTGGAGGTGCAAAAAACCAACCTAAAAAGAATCTTGAGGAATAATTTAGATATATTAGTGCTATGTTCAACATTTTCACAGCCATAATCTTTATCTAGTACACCTCTAGTACGCCTTACTTAGAATAGTTTGGATTGGAAGGGACCTCAAAGATCTTCCCATGCCAAGTGTCCAGGCACTGCTCAAGATGTTAACAGCATTATTAAAACACAGCTAACTCATTTCTACAACAACAAATAGAAAAGGATCTTAATTTCAGGAGAGCAGGGAAAGAATTCTACAAACGCAGAGCTGTGCTGAACTCTTCACTCTACTGAAAGCTTCTAAAAGCTTTCAAGTTAAGTAAAAGCTATACAGTAGCATTTTAACATAGAAAGGAATGATTCTCTTGCCTCTGCTCATATGAAAAACATTGAGTGCAATGTTCACAGCGCGCTGTGTGATTCAGACATGCCTGCCATTCACGTTAATAGAAGATATGAATAAAAACTCCATCGGTTGCTCTGAGCTATTGATTGCATTTCAACAAGCCCTTATTCACAGCATTACTCTATTCAAATAATTCATTCAAGTCATGTTAAAATTGCAAAAGCAGGTGCTCAAAAGTTTGGAAATGCCAGAATTATGACTGTCCACATCCATTACAGTAATCCTGCTGTGTGTATGCATCACGATACAGACGCAATTATGTCATTAGTATTTTTCTGGCGGGACCTCAGCTCTGTTTTGTGAATAGGATTTTAGTCAGTACTTCATTTCATCCCCATTCCTAGCTCTGTCTGATAGACTCTAGAAACTCTTCACTGCTACAGCTGACAGCACCCAAGCGATCGCTCTGCCAGAGCGGTAGGCCACCAGCTCACCTCCTGACCTTCCTGGGCTCACAGCTCACACCAGCTTTATCCACCCAGCACAAAACAAACTTCGCACCACTTAATGGCCAACAATGCAGAAAAGTATTCCGGCAGCTTTGTTATACGCGATATATCTGTTAAAAATAAACAAATAAATGTCTTGTATTTATTATTCAAGTCATTTTATTAAAATGCTTGTTCCCACGGACTGCCAAGAAGATCAAAGTAACTCACCAAACCTTTTCTGAGCACGGGATGTAAAGCCGGGCTCCACAAATCACTAATTGGATCATGCGGCAGACACTCGATATCTGAAGTGCAAGCACTATTACCTTTCTCCTTACTAGCTTCTTGAAAAACACATGCCAACACCCAGCAGCCCAAGGACTGAGGTCAACAGACAATGTGAAAATATCCGTGCCCCTCTTCCTACACAAGCCTAGAAGCCTTGCCAATCACAACTTAAAGAAATTAAACTGGGGTTTTGATATTTGCTGTGGCGAATGATTAAGTTGAAAAAAAAATGCCATTTGATTTGATTGAATGAATAACTAGAAATTCAGCGTTCTCCAAAATGCAGGGTTTAGGGCAGGACAGAAGGGCACGGTACTTAGCACGGTTCTTTGCCCTGTGTTTGAGAGAGGGCGCAGATTTTTCAAGATGTCAGTAAGAGAAAAGAAGAGAGTCTGACTCAGGACCGCCAACCAGTCTCCTTTGGGAGATGTAGGTTACTATTCGTAGGACAGTATTTAGGCAGCTTCCAATCCCAGATTCAGGCAAGTAATATTTTGATGCCATGACTCCATCCAACCATCTCATAACTTCTCTGAAGTTGTCTACAAGACTGAAGGCAATTAATGAGAATTGTCATTGTGTCCTCAGAAAATTATAGCTCTTACTACTCAAAATATTATGATTAAGATGCAAAAAAATTCATAAAAGGCAACATCATGGGCTCAAGTCTAATTTTAAATGTGCAATCACATTTTAAAACCACCCACTTCACAGCAAATGCATAAATATACAAAGTAATCAATTTTATCAGGTAGGTGGCAACATATAACTTTGCATCTTAGGGATGGTTTTCAAATTAACTTGACTTTTTTTTAAATTGCAAACACTAGCTTATGCCATAATTTAGTATACCGTGAATAGTGTATCTAAATAAATGTTCACTTCCTGTCTAAATATGAAAATAATGCTTTTCCTATCACATAAAACTAATTATTGTAGTTTTGCCGAGCAATTTTTTTCAGAATTGCATTATGAATTATTCACGACGTTGAGTTTAATACAGTCATTTTAATGATAATATCTCATCGGAAAAGTTTTTTAAGAAGAATTAAATACATCTTTAAACAAAAGAAACAAAGGCTACCAAGTTAAAATCATTCTTTCAGTAGTTTTAGAGATTAAAGTTACAAACAAATACAAACTCGGTCTCTTCAAAACCAGGCAGTTATTTGGACTCAGGGTGACACTTCCAGCCACAGTAAAATTAACATGTAAAAGCTGCGCTAAGCTAGAACAAAAGCGGACAGTATTTGAGCAGAAAATATTTCCTTGGAAGTACAATGTCAAACTGGCTAGGTATCAACTATTTTTACTTCCACCTTCACAGACTTTTTTACAAATTTTTTTGCAGTGTATGAGAATTAAGGGAAAATGTGCATTTTGGAGATCGATGCTGAAGGAGAGGGCAAAGAGAGGAGAATGCCTCTGTATGATAGTAAATTGTCACAGATGTACATAGTAAAATCTTAACATGAAAAGCATGGTTTGATTTCACACATGGTGGAATGAAGCAGACCCTCACACCTGAGAAAACCACGAGCTGCCCACCCTACGAGTGCATTATGTGTGGACTGACATGTTTAATCTGGATATTTTGTGGAGAATCGAAGCGAGAGAAGTGTGGTTTCCTATGGATTTGTAAACTTTGCTCCCTCCACTTTCTCACTGATCACAGCTCCTCTCCACATGTCATTTGACCCTTTTTTACTGCTAAAGAAGCATACTGAGGCTAGTTGGAGGCCATGCTTGTACTGATGAGACAACCACAAGGATATATCAATCAGCTTGCCAATGACCCCTAAAGCAGAAGAGTTTCCCCACCTCTCCATCACTGTGGGCACTCGCTGATCTCTCTGTTTCAAGTGATGCCATCCTTCCTTCAAATGTGCTTGAAGCTGGCCAACAGATTCAGAAGTCGCTGGGAACAAGGAGGGACAGACATGGGGCACAATCACAGCAGCTTTGTTCAGTTACAAGACAGAGCTAGAAGCTGAAAGTCTTTTTTTTCCCCCCTTGGGCAGAAGGAGATAAAGACGAAATGAGAGAAACATAAGTCCAAAATGCTCTGGATGTTTAATGTTTTCTCCAAAATCTTCTCAGTCTTCAGCCAGTAAAGGAACTGCAGGATAAATTAAGAGTTTTGAGGACATCTCAGCAAAATGATTTTCCATCAGGCTCCCTGATCACTGGGAGAGCATTACCATCTCCTGCTAAGAGGAAAAGAGGGTCGGATGGTCACACATATTCTCTGCTCCTCCACAGCAGTGATTCAAGTAAGCTTTCTGTAAGCAAACTGTCTAGAGTTTTGGTTTTTTCCTTTAATAAAAAGATTTTTTCCTCTATTTTTCCTGCAGTTGAACATATATAAAAGATCAAGATACGAGGATAGGGGATTGTATATTATCTTCTGTGTCATTATATCAGATCTGTCTATCAAAGCTCTTCTTCACCTCTCTCTTGTCACAGTTCATTACAAGGACCTGTTCTTTTATGACTAAATGCTAGAGTAATATTAATCCTTACCAAATGTAAAAAAGAAGATACGATAGCATGAATTTAATAAAAAATCTTTTATTCACCAAGGCATTTTTCTGAGAATATAAAATGGAATAGCACATCTCAGACTCTGTATGAATGGAAGCATATTTTCCTGAATGAGTTAAAATTTTATCTTCAGCCTACGGTTGTACAACTCATAAAGGCTAAATAGTCAAATCATTTTTTAAAAAAAGTCAGATATTAAGATAAACACAATTCACATTGGAAACTATTCTATATTGTAGGTTATAGTTTAATTGTTATGCTATTAGGAAGGGACCATCTGGGTCACTGAGTCCAACCTCATGCTTTCAGCAATACACTGGTCATTTAATTTATACAACATTTAAGTGATTTGCCTCATTACTGACATTGGAAGGCCAGGCAGTAATTAGAAACTTGATGTTTCTAAGTTTTGGAAACACTCTTCTAATATTCAGGTAATCTTATTCTTGGCCGCATTATGCCAGGAACTGTGCCTGTATTCTTGGGTCAGTACAGCTCTTCAGCACAGGCAGTTCTTTCCCCATGGTCTCTGTACTGAGAGTTGATCCAAGACACAGACAAGGCTTTGCAAAAGGGTGAAGGTCAAATTCACCTTCGGTGCATTGCCAAATATCTTCTGTAATTCAGAATGCACCTGACAAATCACTGAAGCAAAGAGTATCGTTTACCCCACAGTAGAGCGTTATCGGAAGGTTTGTCTAATCTGCCAATAGCTGGTTTGCTTCTGGGTTTGTTCTCCTACTTGTCAAAACTTCATCTTTATTATCTTATTCCTGGACTTTCTCTTAGAGAAAACAAAATGTTCCTTCCAAAGCAGGATCTGCTGGAGATGATTCAATCCAAAGTTTCATCCCTTTGGCTGTGATAAAAGGTGCATCTGCATTAAGCATTTTAGCTCAGAGAAGGAGTATGCTTTTCAGCAAACCTTGTGGTCATCTCCATTTAATTGCTATCTTTCACAGGAGGAAAGGTTTCTGGGCTGATTCATGGAGCTGATTCCTCTTGGATAAAACTAAACTGGAAGATTCACCCCAGAAATGTGCCTAATACACTCCAGCTGCAAATGAGTATTCAGGGGCCAGACTAAAGCTAGGCCAACGTAAAAAAGCCTTGAAATGTCTGCAGCATCGATATCAGAGCCTCAACACAATCTAAAAATCCCATTCTATTGGTTTGCACTAATTCCTTCTGTAGGCTTAACCAAGGAGATAGCACGGTTGCCACCTCCTGCCCTGGAATACGCTCAGGAGCATCCAGCAGACCCTGTGCTCTCAAACATCCCTACTCTGCATAATTCCACAGAAGCACGCACCAGTGGATTTGCAAACATTGTTCTGCCATTTGGACACCCCCTCTCTAGTTGTAATCAATCTCCGGAAGAGCATAATAGAAAAAAATCAGTTACCCAACTGTGTGTTGAAGAAGAAGATGTCCTAATGTGCACAGATGACCTGCATCCACCCTTAAAAATAATATTACAGAACTGTTTTAATACAGTATGCAAAGGCTGTTAAGACATTGAGGGTAATACAGGCAATCCTCTGTGCTCAAAACCTGTCATGCAAGAGGTTGCACATGAGAACTATGAGATTAAAAATGTCTTCTACACATACAGGTCAAATAACTCTCCCAAAACAGGTTTTAAGCTTTTGAAAAATAAACCTAAACTAATTTTAAAGACTCCAGATATAATAACAGTCCCCTGGGAAGTTGCTCCATACTTCAACCATCTTCACAGCTATCAAACCAACCCTTGTTTTAGAGGGGGGTTTATCTATCATTGACTTCAGTGTTCCTTACATTTTTCTCTGCAACACTAAAATGCCACTCATTAGCAGGAATCTTCTCCACATACAAGTACCCACATACAAGGAGGGTTGCCTATCCATCTTCTCTTTGTATAGAATTATAATTTGAGTTTTTCAAGACCCGCATCATAAGGCTTGCTTTTCAGCTTCAAAAACATTTCTGTGGCTGACCTTTATTCCTCTTCACTATTTCCACATCCTTCTCATCACGGAGACATCAGCAGCAGATCTATCATTCTTGATGGGGTCTTACCAATGATGTAGAGAGTTTTCAGGAACTATTTCTAATGATGAAGTAGCACTTTTGCTTTTTTTCCTCCATGAAGAATTATTACTGAAAGTAAGCCTTTTGGCAACTTTTTAAAAGAATTTATGGGCTGGATGTTCAAAAATAAAGTATTTGCATGCATCACTTCCATAAAAATCAAAATGAAAGATGGATGTTTACATCCCTTTGAAATTCCAGTAGGCAACTTCTCTACAGTATTTACCACTCTTAAACATGTTGTTGAATGCTGCAGGATTCCATTAATATCCTTAGAATGCCCACAGGAATGTGCTGTTTTCCTTACTGAAAATAATATATTCAAAACAGGAAAAGGTTTGACCACTAATTAACTGCAGATTTCACCAAGACGGCTACTGTGCCAGTTTGATTAGGCAGCATTGCTAACGCGCATCAACCCAGACTGTCACATACTTTGACAGATTAAATTTCAGTCTTCTGCACAGGATCCTAAGAGGATTCAGATCCATTTTTGTTGCATCTTTATAAACTATCCCAACCACCAGATCAAGCAGAACAACTACTGACACCTCCAGCTGAAACTGTAAGCATGAAGGAGTCATGCAGCCAGAAGGAAAACAAACAAGGCTGGAAGTGGCCAGAAGTAGCACAGAAGTAGCACAGTGGCCAGAAGACTTTACATTTTTCCTGTTATCTCAGAGAAGAAAATTGAAGAGAAGATACAAAAAAAATAATTTAAAGTTACTGTTTTATGGCAATTTTAATTTGGCTCTGACAGGCCCTAGTTCTCCTCTAAGGGCTGTTTCCAAGCCCCTTCATGTTTGCATTGTGACCAGGGACTCAAGATACTCCAAACTGACCCATTTAAAAGAAGCATTGAGAAAACTCATGAAGGTCAGCAAAAGATGAGAGCTTACAGAAAAGCCCAATTTTTTTTCTTTTCTTTTCTCTTTTCTTTTCTTTTCTTTTCTTTTCTTTTCTTTTCTTTTCTTTTCTTTTCTTTTCTTTTCTTGTTAAACCTACAGATATCCAATATCCCTTATAATATCTTCCCTCAAAAATTCTTTGTTTCTCTTCTTGGACAGTTACTGAGCAATTAATGTAGACTGACAATGGCATCACCCCAGAGTTTTGCTTATACCCAACAGAGCAAGGTTATAGCTTAGCCTGTTCCTCTTCACACTCTATAAACAGTTATCTTAGTCAATCAACTCTTCACATCATGCACCTCGCATTTTCATGAAGCAGCATAAACGATGATGGCACATGTTTTGTGGGTTAAATTTTCTTGTGTGCTTTTAACAGCTTTAAATCCGATGTAGAGCAACTTTGTAGAAAGAACCTCCCGGAGCTGAGAGTTCATTAGCATGCCAAAGAAACTTGTTCCAGCAAAGATGATTACGCAAATACCCCTGTGAGAAGGGGAAAGTTCTTTGAAATGTCTCTCATGGTTCAAGACAGCATCTTATAATGTGTAGAAAGATTTCTGAACTGCCCAGATATGCAGAAGGAATAGATTCTCACATAGCTTGTCCCAGTTTTAACAGTGTAACTTGGTACACTCACCTAAAATATCTTTAGAAACTGGATTTTTTTACTGGTACAGATAAAATCAGTGTATAAAGTGTAAATAAGGCCAAAGTGACATTCCATGAATTAAAAAAAAATTGCTCTCTGAATCAATATGAAGGCTATGTGTATTTATAAAAAAAAAAGGGAAAACAAGACCAAAAAGCCACTCAAACCAAGCATGACATGAAACGGTATGAAGCTGTGAGATCAAAACAAAGTTGCTAGCATTCAAGTTTATCAACAGTAACTTTTTAATTGTCCTCATATACCAAAAGCTTACAGTAACTGCAGATATCAAATGAAAAGGTTATGTCTTCTTATGTGCTTATTCCGCTTAGTTTAAAATAGTATTTGTTTTTAAATGCCAGTTTAACTTAGTTTTAATACTAATGTTTACAAGCATCAGTGATGCAGGGATCATGTACCAGTAAGAGACAGAGTGAAAACAAATGAGGCAGATTAGGCCAAACCTAAAATCCTAATAGAGTACTGAACTAGTAGAAATGAATCAAATGAATGACAAGACCCATATTTACAGTGAGTCAGCAATCAGGATACAGGGACATTATAAGTCACGGGTATAAAAGGACGTTTAGCAGCTTTCTTTTGGATAGGTAGAAAGTGATACTGGATAAGGTTTTGGGCAACCTGGTCTAGTGAAGGGTATCCCTGCCCATGGCAAGGGATTTGGAACTAGATGATCTCTGAGGTCCCTTCCAACTCAAACCATTCTGTGATTCTATGAAAGGAGGATATGTAAAGTCATGCACTAGTTTGGGGAAAAAGAATTCTGGGGCTGTGCATGGGTTTATTTTTTTTAATACATTTAGTATTTTAAATACATATGTCTCTGTAAGAGTTGTGGCATTATGATAGAGACAAACAATGCACAGGCAGCCATGTATTGTCAAAAGCAAAACATGGTTTAACAGCAAATGCCCTTGAATCTTTGCAGACCCGTGGCCAACAGTATTGGCAATGTAACGTGCCACAGGCAACAGCATCCCTTACTCCCCCTGTCCACTTAGATCCAGTATCAGAGTCTCAAAGGCAAGATGCTGCTTATCAGCTATAGATTAAGGACTTTTGGTCTGGCAGATGGGGCACCTGGATGGAGGCAAGGAGGCCTGAGTTCTGTTTCCAGCTGTGGGTGATCTCTTCCATAGCCTTGGGGAAGAAACTTCTTGTCCATACAGAGTGTGAACTCATCGATCAAGTTACAACAGTTCCCGCAGAGGGAAAACACGGTGAGGGATAAGCTGACCTACAGTCACCACTGACCCGAAAGATGGATACTCCCCAGCGCAGAGGGATTTTTCATTCTTGGAGCCTGTTTCACCCTTTACAAGACTAGGATGACCCAACAGCATGGATGACCTGGTATTATGCGGTTAAAAATTGTGTTTAAGCTCAACCTTCTTAGCAAAATTCATCATTTCCCCCTGCACAGCTGGACTGCAGGATCATAAAACAAATAGTTTGCCCGTTTCTCCACTAAAAAGTATTGAGAAAATACATAGTTAGGAGTAAAAACTTTTTTTCTTAAATTTGGCCGCAGTTTTTCCAATTAGTAAGAGCTTGAAATAATAAGCAAGTAGGGAGAAGTAGATTGCTCTATACTTAACAATACTTTTTTTCAAATTGCTTTTTTTTCTGTTGCTAGGAGACTACAATCCCTAAGTATTAATAATCATGAAGGATATTACATTAAATTTATCTTTATTTTATTAAAGAATGATCAAAAGAACTTGTACTCTATAAACAACACAAACCAAAAATCTTCTAACTCAGAAAAATTTTAACACAATAACTCGATGTCTTCAAGGCTTGGTAACTACTTAAATGATGTGTGATATCTAGCTCAGCAATATATCATAACAGGTCCAGCACATTTACCACACAAAAATATAATAAAAGAGATAATAAAAATAGGTGAAAGGTTTGTATCACTCTTGATCAAATAAAGCATCTGCTTCTTCCCATTTGAGGAGGACAGAGTCAGATGATCCTTATGTTAAACCATCACGCAATCAGACATTGATCCAACATAATTACAGGATCATGAAAATGAGAGGAAAGTAAATTTTAAAATAGGCAGCAGTGAAAAGTGTCACTTTGCACCCATAAGGACACAAGAAACCAAGTTGCTAAATAATCTCAACAAGAAGGATCTAATGAAGGTTTGGGGAAAAAAAACAATGCTGTGTTATAGATCATAAAACAGAGAAACGCATAAAATACTCTTCTGAATTGATACAGTACTGACATTATTTCTGCAACCAACATCAAAAGCTTTGCAGGATTCTTTATTTCTTGGGTGGATTAATGTTTTAAAGTTTCATTTTTAATAACAATACATAATACTAGACTTTTGCTTCTTCAATGTAAACACACAGAAAAACTGCAAGCTATAAAATTGTATATAGCTATATTACAATTCTGTATGCAGATACAGGATTAAAACTAAAATATTTTTAACATACTGAAAAAGCCACAACTTCTGAAAAGTCAGTTTCTGCAGCTAAACATCAAAAAGAATGTAAGGATTAAAAAAAAAGGTAAATAGAAACATGAGAAGGATTACAGGTATTGGGAAAACAGAAGAAAGTAAAATAAGAGAACTGATGTTTCTTTCAGGTTTGATGATAAGTCTGTGAAGATTTTATTAATTCAGACTAGAAGTTTCTCTTTCTTTTAGTAGGCAGTCTTTGATCCAAGTGAAAGCAATTAAGACTAAAAGCAGAGATATGGTGGCATTTAAATTTCTTCCTGCTTTCTTCTAGCAGCAAGAACTAGTGTGGATGTGTGGCAAAATCACACTATACAAACAGAATCTCAGCTATACAAATAAAATCCAAGAAACACAACGAGAGTTCAACGTGCTTGCCACTCTGAGTGAAAAACAAAGGGAGTAATGCAAAGTATAAACACAAGCCCAAAACAATTTGGGTAATTTTAACTTATTATTTTCTCAGCCCCTGCAGGAAGCTAATAGACATAATTGTCATGTAGAAGCACTCACTCATCCTCCAGAAATACCTGCAGTCAGTAAGGAGAGAGAGACATTTCAGTTAAGTTCTTCAGAGGTGACTAGTTATGGTGACAAGGCGGTACCCAGCTGAGGCACTCCAAATCACAGTGGTCTGGCCATCTACTTTCTTTGAAGTGCCACTTAAAGCTCTTAGACCAAGGAGTTTGCTTACCATCAATACCTCAAGCTTGTTTGATCCATCATTTCTGAAAGGCAGGGCTCCCAAAAACAGAGAGATTGGATGCATTCAGCTCAGCTGTTAATATCCCTCTAGACCGCATCATCTTTTTGCCACTGGTTCTAGGTAGATAGTCTGGGAACCCTTAATAAGCTCAAATTCCAGCAGCTTATTATTCTCATTTTACAGTTTGACTATTTTAATGCTTTATCTTTGCTTGCATTGGCAACACATCTAGCAGAGTTCCTCCTTGGATGCATTTTCAGGATGCATGTTGTTGACAGGAATTGAGCATGGTCTTCACTGCATTCAAGCCTGGACAAATTATGTGAAAGCCAGAATGGGGTAGTGTAACCAACTACTACACAACTACCTTGTAAATGTCAGTGTAACGCTACGTTATGGCATCTCTACTGCTCCCAAAAGTGACTCTGTCAGAAGGAAAAGTCCCAAGGTTCATTTCAGTACCAACAAAGCTGCTACATTGCTGTGGTTTTCACCCTACCAGCTTTTGGACACAACTTACACATTTCTCTCGCTTTGCCAGTGAAAGACTGAACTTAGAAGCATAAGCAATAACAGAATCAAGGGTTGACACATATATACCACTGAAAATTTTTAGGTAACACAACATATCTTTTGCTGTCCTCATATCACCAGATTTGTACCAGGTATTAGCCTGATACATACCACGAGGTCAACGGTCATTTTAAACACAAACTACAGAAAAGCGATGAAAGAACTTTTTGCCATTTATGAATAAGATGAAGCTACTTAAAGGCTGTTTAAACTGTCACTTCTACATCATAATCATAATCAAGGTATTGTGTGCATTTCACGGTGTAAGGAATAAGGCGGGCTAGCTTGCCAGGAAGGATAAATTAAGATGTATATACAGTTAATGAAGAAATAGACCTCTTGCTGCCAAAGGCTTCACTAAAACAAAAGCCATAGGGGATGCCATTTGTGCTTGCATTTGTGAGCTGTGCATGAGTGTTCTTGAGCTGAATAATGAACCTCCTTGGTGCATTGGGGCTGGCTTATGGTTCATGGAAGCAGTTGCTTTGTATTCAAATGTAGTATTTTATGCAAGCTTTAAAAGAGTAAGATTCTTCTCTCTTCACCTTTATTGAAACCTCTTGGTATTAAAAATGTACGTGTATCACATGCCCTAATTTGGTCAAGCTATGTACTAAGGTAAGATATAAAATAAAACCTTGCTGCTCACAATGATTACACAAATTGTTGGTGTATTAGTTCTCTTTCCGGCACACTAGGTCTGATGCACTGAGAATTTGGGGATACTGCTGACATGGAGACCCACAGAGGGTTAACTGGCTCCCCTGGGGACTGCTCTGTTTATTTTGTAGTCAACACTAATGAGGCAGTTTGACTGTGGTCTTTTTTTGAGGGGTTTCCTCTGTGGCTCATGACCTTAAAATGAATCCCCATTAAATTCCATGTCTCAATCTCTCTTTCCAGAGTCATGTCAGAGTTCCCCTGAAAGCCACACTTTCTTGTTCCTTACTTTAGTTCTCCACTGCAAGCCATCCTCCTTCCTTCCCTTCTCTGACTCATACATTCAGATTGCCTGGGGATTCAATTTTATCCCTCCATTTTCTTTCTTACTCCCCTATCTACCTCCAATTCTATATGCCATCACCGTCAGATTGGCCCCCTGATTGTCAACTGGACCTTTGGCGGGTATAGTATTGTTGCCCCTGTTCTTGAAAGAAGAATGATTAGCACATCTTTTAAATTAATGCACTTAGCCTTAGTCCATATAGCTACATGTAAAGCATACACATTTTTAGTGTACTGAAAAATACTTTTTCATGGTTTTTTCATTTCGTCATTAAACTTCTGGCTACTAAACCCTCATCTAACAGAGACAGCTCAGAAGAATAAGTGGCGATCTACTTTTATCTTTCAACTGATAAAACACTTTTGATAGATGAGCAATCTATGTTTTGATAGGTGAGCAACCTCACCTACCTACGCTGGCCCTGCTCAGAGTGGGAAGCTGGATCACAGACCTCCAGAGGACTCTTCCAACCTACATTATTGTATGATTACACATCACAATGCAAACCTTCACTTTTTAGTTTTCATTTCAAAAACTACAGTATTCCTCTGCTATAAGATTACAGTATATGAGTTTTCCTCTACTAAACTACCGTTTTGATTAGCATGATCAAGAGAAGAGGGGGGAGGATGGATTAGGAAGACAACCTGTGCATCTGCATAGTTTTGAGGCTACAAAAAACAAACAAACAAAAAAAAATTAAAACAACTTTGAAGATCTCTCTCTGTGTCTTTCTCAGTGTTCAGCACTGTTCCATTCAAGGATCCTATATCTCCACTCGAGATATTTTGCATCCCCATAGACAGCTGTAACTTCTGGGCCAACAAACATTTTCACTGTCATCAAATAATATAATTATAGCTGGACAGGAATTGATGACATTCTTCAATAGCAATTGTTAGCATGCCTTACATTAAAAATTTGCTGGAAATAATCACTTTATAGATTTTTTTAAAAAAAAAACCTGCAAATACTTCAGGAGTATTAAAACAGTTGCATATTTTTGAAACAAAAACAGCACCAGCAAGAAAAACTTCAGCTCCATAGAAGGAAAAGATTTTTCACAACCAAAGCAGTTAAGCACAAGAACAAGGTGTCTAAAACCGCGATGAAAACTACATCCTCAGAGATTTTCAGTACTCAACTGAGTAAGGTCCTAACGCTGAAGTTAGCCAGGCCCAGAGCAAGGAATTGGACTAGATAACTTCCAGAAGTCCCACCTAACCTAACTTTTTCTGTAATAGTATGAAATAATAATATTTTAGTTCATCGGTGTTTTAAATTCAGAATGTTTAAACATGTTAACATAAATATTTAAATAATTTTAAATGGACAAATATAAAACATTTCAAAATTTTAAATATCTCAACATTTTTACTTCTTTTAACTTTTTGGTTTGATTACAGATATTTCTGAATCCTAAAACACATAATGCAAAACAGCTATACCAGGTTGAACTAACGGTCAGTTCAGACCCTCCAACAGAAGAGCGGAGAAGCAGTGAAAGCACATACTGACAATTTCCTAGAATATTTGCCCAGCGTCCAGGGACTCCCTGGCCCACAAGTGGTACCTCTATTCAGTATCCCTTTTCTTCCATGATTTTGCCCAGTCACTTTTGGGACCATATAGACTTTTAGTTGACGGCTATTTTTGAGATTTACACCCTCTGTCCTTCACAACTTCAAAGAAATTGTATACTAAGTTAATTTTTACAAATACTAAATAATAATTAAATAAAAAAATAAAAGCTTAAAAAGAACATTTTTCCTTAGTACTAATTCACTGGGTGGCTTAATATAAAGAGGTGCAAGATCATTTTCCCTTCAGCAGCTATGTCATTTATACTCTTCAAAAACCTACTCTAAAAACCTGCTGTTGGAATTTCTCTCATTAATCGAGCTAAATAAGTCCCTGAAAGCCTTTGGTAAAACAGACACTAGATTACATTAATTAATCATTTAAATTTGCTTCTGATTTTTCCTGGACTGCCACAGGCAGCCCTGCCTCTTCAAAGATAACCACAATGCAAGAACAATAACTACAGTCCACAAGGGCAGCAAGAGAATCGAAGCAGGGGTATATTACATGAAAATTTGAGCCAATTTATTTGCATCATATATCCCAGCAATCACATTGCTCTAAGCAAAGCTAAAACACACTTCTGTTCTGACTTCATTTGCACAAAAAAATAAGAAATTAGGGGATGGGGGTGCGGAAATATATTTCATTTTTAAGGAATACCTCTCTTGAGTATACATAGAGGGAAAACATTTATTAACCTGCGTGTACCAAAGGCAGGTGATAGCACACAAGGACTCCTCTTTCCCAAAATTAAATCTCCTCTTCATTACGAACCTTTTCATAGATTTGCTGCAACCCAAACCAGCAGTTCAGCTATCTCAGTACGCAGTGACTTCCTCGTGCTTCCCAAAACTTCATCCTCCTACAACCTGTGCTTTTTTCTTCTAATTCTGTTATTGCTAAATAATCTGTTTGATAGTTACATATGTTTATCCATTATATTCCAAATTTATACACAGTCAAAATAAAAATGCACACTACAAATTATTAAATAATTGTTATCAATATTTTAACATGTTAATACAACACTGTTCCTCAGTGCACACTGTTCATAAAAATCCTTTTGATATTATTAGTGTTAAACTGAGAGTTATCTTTATTTTATATACTTCTTTTTATAATATTCAAGAATCAAAGACCTTTGCAAAAGTGAGTAGCCATCAGCACTGATCAGTTAAATCAAAGAACTTAAAAATTCTAATTTCTTGGGTGATCACACCTGTTACCATTCCATACTAAGATCTACAGATTCCGCTAAGCTGTTAGCCTCCAAAGCACTGAGAACTTTAAAAAGTATATATCACAGTTTCCCTCAAAAACAAGATTGAGAATCAGGCAGGCAAAATTCACCGTCACCATCAGGTGGTGAATAATTAATATGTCTGATCCCAAACAAAAGTCAATAGTGGGCTGCAGTGATTTGTCTCATTTCTATGCCTATAACATACATTTGTTACTGCTTGTATTTATAAAAACTATAAAATGGAGTGCACAGGAGAACTTCAGTATGAAACCTGCATCCTGCCTTACTGGGTGAGAATGCGGAGCCCACCCCACTAAAAGTTAATAACCTCCTTGTAATTCAGGCAAGCACAAGAGAGATTCTTGCATATGGCATGTCAACAAAATAGCATATCTTAGCATGTAAGGTCACTTAGCTTGTCAGGAAGAGAAGCAGAAGCTGCCTCCTAGACAAATGACGAACAAGAAAGCATGAAGCTGAGTAGGAAAGGAAAGGGAGGAAAATTCTAATTTAAGCAAATTTAAACAGGATATAGTGTATGCTCTAGATCCAAGACCCTGGCCCTGCAGACTGGCTGGTGTATTTATCTACTCAGTTAGTGTCAGTATGGACCAGGAACCTTTTCAAAACATGTTTTGAGTGTTGTTATAGAGTTCTGGCAGGTGAAAGAGTTTAATAGTGTGGATGTGGTCAGACTGCCTCAAGACCAGAAAACCATTTACTTTACTATGATGACATAGCCTACTACTAACATGGAAATGTATTTCAGGTGCGATCCTGGGATGGGTCAACAAGCATGGGTTGATCTCCTTTCTATTAAGTATTTGAAAAGCTTGTAAATATTCTCCACATTATTTACTCTAACCTTACTGGTGATGTGTGGTTTGAAAGCAGCTGACAACCATGAAGCTATTCCACCAACTTCCGGTGGTCTACCTCGAACTGAGGGAGTAGAACATTTGTGCAGTACGAGTCCCCCAGGATGTATTGTCCAACATATCCAGAAAGTAACATGAAGTTTCTCCGCCTAGCTGCACAATTTATGAACTACTAAAGCAGGAGTATGAGAAGAGAGCGTGGCTCCCCCAAGCCAGTGAGAACCTGAAAACCTGTCTGACACAGAAGAAGCACGCTTGAACCCATGGCCTCCTCTGCAGTTCATAATACTAATATAAAGACAGCACCTCCCCGTTTCAGTCACAGAAAGATGTAGCTTGGAAGGACCACTGAGTTCTGAAGCCTAAACACCTGCTCAAAGCAGAACAAATTCAAAGTTAAATCAAACTGCTCAGGGTCGCATCCAGTCAAGTTTTCAAAATCTCTAAGGATGGTGACTCACCTTCTCACTGTGAAGAATTTTTTCCTTACATGAAATCGAACTTTTCCTTGTTACTGTTTTGTTCTTCATAAAGGAAAAAATTGATAGTCATCTCTGATGATTCAGTTGGATATGTGATAAGTCCTCTGTATCAAACACTATTTAGTAAGCTGGTGGTCACGCACAACACCAGGTTCCACTTCCAAATGATTGTAAAGTATAGAGATCATTACATCCAAGTCAACAGATAAATAAATAAGAAATGGTAATGGCCATTTTGCCAAGCATAAATCATAAATACTACATCAGAAAACACTCATTCATTCACTAATTGTACCCTGAACAAACTCGTCAACATATGTAGGTTGTTCCCCCACAAAAGTCATAATTTATAAGACTACTATTCAGACTCTTCTTCAGCACACAGATTACAAATGATGTTACAAATCCTATAATCTTCCAATTTGGACAGTGCCTATCAATTTGTAACCCTATTTGGCAATAGTTCTCAACTGACTCTCCTGCTAGCTTACTTGCATTTCAGAAAATGTCATGCCAGCAACCGTATGATCGTGGCTGTGTCTGGCTTTTTGCTGTTTCAGCTATTTCTGGACCGTTCCTTTCCATTTCCAGAAAGTCCCAGGAAGTAGAAAAATTCTTAACAATTCTCTGGAAGAGTCCAACGAGGTCAGTTACCAACAGGTAGGGGGATCAGCAGACGGCTAAGTGCTAACAAGGACAATATCTTGATGGTGGCACTGTAAGGTAGTAGCCCACATTCCCAGTTCAAACCTAAGGAGATCCCAACCTTCCCAAAATTCATTTGGGTGGTACTACTCAAATTCCTTGCTAACACCTACTTACTACTGGCTTACACATGCCAGTGGTTGCAGAAGATAAACGGATATGTGATCTGAAGTTAAGTAGACTCCCATGGGGAGGCAGGGGATCCTCCCCAGAACTAAAGCCACCACTACGCTCCCCGTTAACTCAGACTGAATGACTTCATGAAATTTAGGCAGCCTGAATCTCACTCAGAAGCTGTTCACATGGAGGGCACTGTGAGTCACCTTCATTTGAAGAAAACAAAGGTATAACATGCTTACATAGAAACTCCCAGAATGGAGCTTAACGCCAGAGTGCCAGAAATCAGGCGGAACTCAGCTTTTATTTGTGAATTCTCTGAATGCAGGACAAAGCCATGAAGGAATGGAACAGGAATGCTGTAAGATAGAAAGTCTCCATGACTAGCGATCGGCAAAGATTTATAATTAATCAACAACAGGAATGCAGCACTGTTTTACAAGGCAATAATCCAGCACCATTCCCTAAGGGAAAGCCTAGGACAATGAAGGCCGAGTAGTTTATTCAAACAAGGCAACTGGATTATTGCCCCATAAAACAGCATGGCACTGTGATTATTACCTTTGTGTTACATGCGCTTTTAAAATGTTTTTTTCCCCATAAATGTTTAAAACCTAACAAGTAAAAAGATCAGGAGAAGAGAAAGGGGACATGGGGTAGAAGGTAACACATTTAATATTTTCTTCTAATTTCCTGAAAAGGTATCAAGTAAGAAATGTAAAAGAAATGGTTTCAGTCAGGGTTATTATAAACAGCTGCAATAAATCCTATTAATAAGCAGCATACTAAGATTTTACATCTCTCTTATTCTTCACACATATGTTGTTTCTCCCCTCTGATAGTTTTCTCCCTTTTCACACTCTCCTAAATGCATAAGCAGTTTTTCTTTACCTAGATTTTTGCCTAACATATTTAAATTTCACATTATACTCGACACACACCACATTTCACCAAACCCAAAACAAGGCAAAGACTCAAACATCTTGGAGAATCTTATAGCTCATAAAACTTTAAGCCACATCCAACCTTCATCATCTCCGAAAGAACAGGACTTTTGGAGAATACAGAGCATCTTGTCTCAGTGCCTGAATCCATGCCTTGGACTGACTGTCTATGCCACCTGGTCTCAAGGCCAAAAAGCATTTGGCCATCTCTTATTTAGAACAGACATCTTTAGAACAGACCAGTATATTGCATCATAGCCAGCAATGTAACAAAAATCCAATGGACCTGCTATATATTATATATTCCTGGTAAGACAATAGGAATACTCCAAGGATGGACTAACTTCTTAATCTGTAAATGAAAAGCAAAATATTACCTTCATTCACAGTAGCACTAAATATGCATGATTCACTGAATAAGAACATGAACAAAATAAGAAAATTCAGCAGACTCCCAAGTCCTTTGTTTCTGATATCATACTTAGATGTGCCACTGCTGCCTCACAAGTTTGACATCTAGTCAAGGCATTGAATTTAAAAGAAAATAACAAGTGGAACTTTTACTAATATTTCATCTCTAAAAACTCTTCTTTATTCCATTTTGAAAACTTTGCAATTCCTCTAATAAACATTTCTTTATAAAGGCAAACAACCAAAACAAATATGATTTCAACTGACGTTGTTTTGAAAACATTAAATGGAATCCCACTGGGAAATTAAATGGAAATGTCATCTCTAATAATGGGAGAGAATGATTCATAGACAGAATCTAACATTTTAAGATATGTTACCTACATAATTAGACGAGCCTGATTTTCCAAAGGACCAGTCTCTTGCACTTTCAAATAAAATCAAAGACTAAATACAGATTTTGAAAGCCAGTTTCAACATATGTGCCTGAAATATTTGGCCACACTGCAGAAATTAAATCTGGAAAGCTCTGAAAGCATGTTCTTGCTACCTAAGGCATGGAACTAGCTGGGTTCCAACTGCTTCACAAATGTCTTTTTGGAATGACTGCTATCACCAATGGCAAAATTACAGCTCGATTTCAAAATATTTGAACTGCACAAAATACCTATAATCATCCTTACAACAGCTTAAAAATAAGCTGTCCATTTAAAATACTGCGATTTAGGAATCTGCAATAGGTTGGCAAAAAAAAATCTTTGGATAAAGAATTACAGGAAAGGTCACGCTTCCTATGCTGTGAAGGGGAGGAGAAGGTTTTATTTTCACTTACTGTCAAAAAATTAAAGTCCAAGTTTTGTGTAATACAGACAGAAGGAAACAAGAAGCTGTGCATAGACAGCAAAGGTTCATGTCCCACTATTACATTTGAGTCCCAGTATGCCTTCTGACATGCAAGTTTAAACTCAGCCAGAACGGAGTTAACAGTACAGAAAATTTTCTCCAGGCCTCTTCAATTTTATATGAAGCCAATTTTACCTGAAACTCCTAAGCAGTATTCTTAGATTACTAATACAACTATTTAAAGGATACTGTTGGGAGCCTATTCATCAATATTAAAGTCACTGTACCATTACACTGGGTTACCGGACTTTCCTGGGCAAGATTACTACTCAAAGTGTTCCCAAACTGTGGGTCCCAAATTAGTAATCGCAGGCTGTCATAGATAGTCTGTAGGTGATTCATAAAAACCTATTACTTTCAGGTGTACCATTAGCTCTGCAACTTTGGCAAAGAAGTTTGTAGTCCTCTTCCGAGCACTCACAGGACTGAGAAAAAAACAGCTTTTGTGCCATTTAACTGCTCAACAAGGAGCCAAGGGCTAAAATTTTTAAAATGCACCAAGTGCTCTTTTCTCAGTGAATCACAGAATCCCAGACTGGTTTGGGTTGGAAGAGACCTCCAAGCCCATCTAGTTCCAACCTGTGCCATGGGCAGGGACACCCCCACTAGACCAGGGTGTCCAAAGCCCCATCCAACCTGGCCTTGAACACAGTGGACCCTGGTGCTGCACAAGAAGGTGGCAAGAGCTTCTTCAACTAGGTTAAACCTCTGAATTTTCTCTTCAGTGAATTGTAAGATCTGTGCAGGTTCTCTTTGGGGTGAAGCAAACTCAGACTGTGCTAATAAAACAGATGAGTGCATGAGTGCCAAGGATTACTTGGTATCCCGTTCTCTGGAGTCCTCAGCACCTGATAGTAGTAATGGGAGCCACATATTTATTTGTAGTGTATTAAGAACAGAATGTTTGGAAGCACAAATTCTCAATAAAAAAGGAAAACAGGAGAAATATTAACTCAGATGTTGAGGCTACTAAACGAAGGTCTATTGACTTCTGTTAGTGCAAGGGAGAAAAGTACTGTGATAATAAACAAATGTTATCACATCCATTATTATGACCGTTAAAAAGTAAGCAAGTAAAATTAGAAAAGTGAGGAGATTAAATAAAGCAGAAATGTAATAAAAACTCTTAGCAGTAGTTAGATGCAGTTTTGTGTGGGACAAATTTCCTTTTACTGTTTAAACAATGAAAGACCAAATAAAAGCAATTTAAAATGTTTCAATATAAATCCATGACTACATATTGTATTTCATGCCGTTGGTACCACCAGCAATGGTTTTGTTCCTGATGCCACCAAGACTGTGGATCCACATGGGAGTAATGCAAATGCTTCCAAAAAAGGGAAGGATGCAAGTAGGATGGTAGTAGTGAGTTCACAGCTTCTCAGTAACGGGAAGGAACTTTTCATGCTGCTGACATCTCAGAGTACCCTTAGGGAGAAAGATGAGAGCTTTGAGATGCAAGTGTTTGGGGGGCAGGACATGAGCTGAAGTTACCGACAAGAGAACGACAGCCAGAAGTCTCCAATTCAGGCATACAAAACAGCACGTTCATGTGGACAGAAAAAGGCAGGAGAAAACTTAAGTACTTTCGCAGAAAATTGAAATAAAAGAAACTGTGTTGGTCCCCTTCAAGGTAGTAGAAGGAGCTAACTGCTTTTCAGTTCATTGGGGTTGAGGATCAGAAGAAGTGCACTCAAAGTTTTACATCAGATGTTTTGACATTTGTGCCCCTTAAGACTTCTGGTCTCATCCTGAAAGATATGCAAATGCCACATTTTATTTTCACATGTCCTTCTGAAAGGCAAGTTAAGCATTCAGCATGCCCATCACTTGCATATATAACAGCATTACACCAAAGACTGCTTGAGGCCCAAAGGCACAGTTTAAAACCAATAACTGCATTAGCTAACTAAATCTATAAACTTTTTATACATAAAAGAGAAGTGGCTTGTAAAGAAAAAAACAGTGAATTTGAGGCAACATAAGAAATTCCAACTCCCAGCCCAGGCAACAAAAAGGAAATGCATTCCTAGAGGGTAGGCAGACAAGGACTTTCCACGTTCATTTGTCTCATTTTTATCTATTACAAATGAAATTGTAATGATTTACAATAAAACAATTACAGAACCTTTGATCTAAATGTCACTCAGAAACTCAAAATTAAGCAAGTGTACAAACTCAGTTGAATGCCAGAATGGCTGGAAAATTTACCAGCCAAAAAAAAAAAAAAAAAATCTTTAAATAAGCTCTATGATATCTGATTGCAATGAAAAAAAATGTAAATGTTTTCATTATCTCAGAGAAGCATATGAGCATAAAGTTTTACTTTGACCACCCCCCCTATATATATATTTATATAGCTACATAGACACATCTCTCATCTTTAAGTAAAATCTCCTATGTGAAATATAAGTTTAGTAACACACATCAGTAAGTTAGGAATAAAAAAAAAAGCATATAAGGATATTGCAGTTAACCAAAAGCAAACAAAAGAAAAAAAAAGTTTATATTGAACAAAGAAAATTCCAAATATGCTAAAAAAATCAAGCAAGTAAAGGGTGCAAATAACTTTAATTGATATGCAGTAGTAATACAATAGGATTACTGACTCTTAATATGTTGTCCGAAATTAAATTATTTTAATTGGCTATAGTCCCTCATCCCGCAGCAATACAGGACAAAGATAAAATACCCTCCTTTCCCTGGGAGCGTACGAGGTTGCTCATTTGTTACACAAGCATGGAGGGCAAGGGAAATGAACGCTGCAGTAGTGAAAGAAGTTTTGTAATCAACAAGAAATGTGAACACAGGAAACACCTATCCAGGCACTTCTTGGAAGACCTCATCTAAAAACATTTGTTCTTATCCCCCCTTTCTTTACTTGTTTTCCTTCCTACCATTCTTCTCATCTTTGATTTTTTCACTATCCGATTATGTTAATTTTTATTTTTTTTTTTCATTTTAAAATGACATTTGGCTGGTGAATACCCAGAAGATTTGTTTCAATTAGCTCCTTAGAAAGGAATCCACAAAGGAAATATAAGCCTGGCCACTCCAGGGCACAGTACTGTGCCCTTTCATTACAAGACACGGTCAGCTGTAATGTTTTCCGGTAATATCATGCATAATTCCTGCCAGTGGGATTCCACCTTATCCCAAAGGATGAAACAGCTGAGGGAAAATACCAGATGTAAAAGTCACCACTTCTAACATACAACTCAAAAGCAGGTAACATCTGCAGTCAGGATCACCGAGATTGTCTGTGATACTAATAAGAGTAAGCTAGCCATGCACAGAGCATGCAAGTTTTGTATACAAAAAGGACAACAGAGAGCAGAAGAAACCCTTTCCTTTTCTTAAAAGAAAATTGCAGTAAGAAAACAGGCTGAAAGTTCACAAGAGAAAGGCTGGCCAGAGTATCATGAACTTCTTTGCACTACAAGACCCTAAAATCCATTTCATACAGCAGAGATGTTCTTTGAGACAGCTAGGTGCACACGTTGAAAGACTTAACACGTCTCTCTCTTCTGTTCCAGAATTGCTTCCAAATACTGTAAGAAGAAAATGAAGAAAATAAAGCAAACAAAATATCAAACAAGACCTTCCATGGATCACACTCACTGCTGGGTGGACCTCAGGACATGGAGCTGCTCCAGCATCACCTCCATCATGCTACAGGATTTAGCTACCCTTACCAGCTACTACCATGTATATTTACTGTTGGGACAGCCCAGTGTTACTCAAATTTTGTTAGCCTTCCTAACCAAAGGGATCAATTTTGGAAGTGGAACAAACTTGGAGCGAGTCCAACTGATGGAATGTAGTTTTAGAAATCTTACAATATTTTGTGAAAGCATTATCCTTCTGTTTGGGTCATTTTAGCTCTCTTTTTTCATCTATTGTATCAATAATCATAAAAACCAGGATTGGAGGTCCTGCAGAGAAAATGTAGTCCATTAGTCTGTCTCAGGGTAGGACTATCAGTTGCCATCTCTGACAGTTCTTTGCCCAACCTGATTGGTACAGCTGGATGCACCAAAGACCCAGAGATCATCTATTCCAGTACTGCTCTACCTCTATCTTTAGAACTTTGTCCCTAATATTTAACCCTAATCTCTTTTGACACAGTTTAAACCCACAATGCCTTGTTTGAACCACCACAGGCATGGAGAACAGATTACGACCTTCTGATTTACAGCAGCCTTTTACATAACTGAATAGCGTTATTACGCGTTCTCCTCCAATCTTCTCTTCCTTTGGCTCAATGACTCAAGTTTGCTTTCTCACTGACTGTATTTTCTAGACCTCTGATCACTGTCGTTGCTGTCCTCTGGACTATTTCCAGTTGGACCATACTTTTCTCGAAATGCAGTGCCAAAATCTTAACATGTGCATTACTTCATGTTGTACCCTGCTGCTAAAAAGACAGAGCAAACGACAGAGAGAACGTGCCACATTGACTCGTACAGACCGTCTTTTAAAATGCCTCTCATGGGACAGAGCAACTTGATGGCATCACCCAGAGAACGCACACACACAAAGGGCTAGGTGTAATTATGTGCCTACAAATTATTCTGCATACTGCTAGTAATTTCTAAGGAACATTTATCTGCTCCAGATTAGGAGAGCTAAAGAAAGCTTTTGATTTACAAACTCACTGCTTATGAGCACCTCTGTCATAATTCAGCACTTCCATGAGCAAATTAATTAGATGATACTGTGCTTTACTACAACCTCTTCCACCTGAGGCTCCAATAACATTGTATTGTATAATGAACAAATTTGCCTAAAAGTGCCTACCTCTGTCTGCTGACTATGAAGGAAAACGGGAGTAATGAGTCCTACATACCTACACTGCAGATATTGATCCTGGCCCAATTCTCTCATGAGAGTCTAAAGAGTCTATTTCAAGTTAAAATCTCACTGAATAACAGCCAAGACCACAAGAAAATGAATTCTAGTTGTTAACTGAGTGTCCATAAAAATATTCTCCCTTTTCATCAAAATATGTTGGGCAGACAAACTGCATCACTCTCAAAATTGTTGTCTAAAAAGTTATAAGGGATGAAGAGAACTGGCAAGATAGCTGGGCATTTACATTAGCATAAACACATCAAATATTCATTACAGCAAAGCACTCATTATGTCAGCATCTGAATTAAATAACAAGAAAAATGTTTCCCAACTATAAAAGTAAGTACCACAATAGCCTCCCGCAACACAGCAATTTTAAAGAAGAGGCAGTGAGACAGCATTGCAGAGAATCACATTGCACTCTCTGCTAAACTGGTTCATTCACTACAAATACATCAGCTTTTAACATTTCCCTTTCAGATGAATTTACACAGAAAAAGTGCTATCACAGAAAAAAGGAGTTATATTGTACAGCGTGAATCTGTATGAAAGGAAAAACATTACACTGGGACAATGTATCTTATTACAACAGTACAATGTGTCTTAAATGCAAAATTACACCAATGCTATGAGTTTAGAAGTTTAATCATAGAGAAAAAGAAAAAAAAAAGAAAAAGAAGACATACAACAGACATTACTTAAGCTCATTTATAAAAAGTTACTACACTGGCTGCACAAAAACAGAAAACAAGAACCGTAAGTGTAACAGCATCAGAAGAAAACATCTCAAGCACTTAAAATGCATCACAACTGTGCACAACTAATAGAAAGGCATATGTATGTAACTTCACGTCTTTGGGGGACCATAAACCTCTTATCAGTAGATTATAAAGGTGGTTTCCCAGCTTGCTACCAACACATTAATTCCTTGGATAGTGCCACAAATGGATACGTTGGCATGAGGTCAGCATGAGGACATATGGGATTACTTTTACCATGTTCTCACTCAATGGATAAAGCTATGGACAAAGTAAGAAAAGTGCTGCCCTGCGTAACTGCAGATAGAAGCCAGCATTGGTTCTACTTGCAAACAGCATTGGTTTCCTTTTAAAACAGCAAAGCACTCACAGTAACATGCAGGAAGATGGCACTCGCCTGTACCTCGCCAATGATCTCATCTCTGCTTTCTTATTCTGAAGCATCACAACCATCCAGCCGCTGAAGAAACAGATGTCCTCAAAAGACAGATCTATTGTCACTGGGTCTCTTCTAGAATCTCAGCTGGCTGTAGCCAAGACATTTGGCTTGCTACGGCTTTCATAACCAAGGATTAAGTGGCTGTTTCGATCTCAGAACCACACACACCACAGCACAGGGTACTGGGGACATATGTGCAAGATGGTATTATTATCTTTGTATAAAGATAATACACAAGCAAATAATCAACAGCATCCACCTATCACCCCTTCTATTCCGCTTCCCAAATTGCAGATACTTGACATTGTCTAGAACTCCAAGGTAGAGTGAAAGATAACTAATGCCAGTGAAAGTAGCAAGCCTTAAAATAATAGTTACTAGTAAAGAAGAGGTCCTCTCTTCTTTGAAATGTTCCCTGCCTTCTCACCTATGGAGATTAGAAAGTAGTGTTCTCCTAGATGGACAAGGAACAAGGAATTCACAGCTAAGGACAGAACAATGCAACACTCTCCAACCAGGAACAGGATACAATATATAGGCAAACACCACGCTGTTCTTGACAAATGGGAAAACTACCTAAAACAAGCCTTCAGTGTGGCCATAAACTTCTTGGAGAAGATTTTATCAGTGGATACTACCTACTTCAGTGCAAAATTGTCCATCCTATAATGTTTAATTCCAAGTATTTCTATCAATATAGTACAAATAAATTGTGAAGATTTGTCTGAATATGCTTCTCCTGAACATACACTTTTTCCCTCATTCTGTCCTCTCCTCAGAGCCTCTGCAGATGTTTTAATCTGGGCTGGAATCCATACTACCAAAATCACTGTCTGTGGAAACCAAAAATTTGAAACATCATATAGCTGTACTATCTATGTAGAAGTAAGAACCCCAGAGAGTTCTTTGTTTTCACTTGGCTATGTATTAGATGAACAAGCAAACTAGACCTTATTCCTATTCCTATCTGTAAGACTGGAAAAAACACAGCTGTGGGGCATCCAAAAGAAAATCCACACAGAAGCCTTTCATCTCGTATAAGCACTCTTGCACTGTACATTTGGTGCTGTGCTGAGATGTAAAAGGCATGATGGCTTGCTCTGTAAAATCAATACAAATGGAAACCTATCAGTGTCGAAACCCAAAGTTAGCATTTTGCAGACAGGGAACTGGGACTAAACTCTTGTTATGTATCAGGAAAACAGCAAGAGCTGCTAAGTGCATTATCTAAGAAGACAGTCAAAGAAATATTCCAATTTGATGTAATCTAACAGATCAAAGCCAATGTTTTCTGTATGCCTCTTCTCTCATTCTTCTAATACTAATTTATATGGAAGATTAAATCAAAGTCATATTAAAATATATTAATAGCCCCAATAACAGCTTGCTAGTACGGAATCCTCATCTTCTGCACCTGTCCAGAAAAGCATTACATACACTACTCTAGATCTCGTATCTCACCAGAAATGTGTCAATCTGTATCCTAATGTGCAGACAATCCACAGCACACAACAGAGATAACCTGCTGACTAAATATAAAGCACATCTGCTCTCACATACTCCATGCCACCCACACTGCTCTTCATGAAGGACTACATCCTGAAACATTTCAAAAAGTCAGGGAACCAATTTACTTTTTTAACTGCTTGTGGCAGACCTGTTCTGTCTTACATAAGGATAATGCAACCATAGATAGCTTCTGCATATTAAATCAAGAGTTTACTAATAGCTTCCTTAAGGATCTGCATGGCAGCAATATATCTTCTTGTTATAGTTTTGTGAACTCAAAATAAACTTTTCTTCAGACCTTCGGCTTCCTTTTGAATTCAGTAAATGTATTATCTCCATATCAGACAGACACTCTACTTGGGATCTGATTACCTCCTAAGTTGTGGACATCCTTATAAGCATCTTCCTGAAGAGTCTGAAACATCTACTTGTCATAACTGCTTTCCTTACAGCAATGTACATCTGTGATAACACTGAACTTGAAAGTCTCCACAGGTAAGCCACCCAATCTCACCATAAGTAAGGAATAAAGTGAATGTGACGTCCCAGTTTCATGACTGTTCTCTAATTTCTCTCTTATTAATATGCTTCATTAACAAGTTGTGAAGAGCACACAGGGCAAACAGTGTCTTACAAGAGCTGTACACTTTCTTGTTTGAAATCCCTAACATTTGATACTATAAAGGTTGCAACTTCAGACAAACCCCGACTTTTACATAGGCTGAAGGGTCAGCAGGAATAAGAATTTAGGAGAAAAGATGACACCAAGACAATCATCCTTGCCAGCCAGATAATGCCCCCAAGCAAAGCAGCAGTCACACTGATCAGAAGTGGTCATGTAATACGGTCAGATCTTGCTGCCTTTCAGAATCCCGCTTACCAAAGTGGAGAGAAAACTACCTCTTGGTATCTAATTTACACCAAATTTCTACAAAGCACGCTTGCTACCACACCCATAAAGCCCATTCAGGAAGCACATCCTTTATGAGCTATATCCTTTGCTCTAAGAAGCACTCACTGCCCCGGCTAAATCAAAATGCTCTGGGGAAATCAGAGTCCAGCACTCTTCTGCAACACTGTGCTATTCTCTTCTATTTCTACAGTTTCCTGTGCCACAATGATCCTAATTCACACACAGGCTAACCCATACATTTAAAGTGCTATTTTCTTCTTCTGCTCTCATATGCTACAGGACTAATTGCCCTGGAACCACAAGTATCTCTGGAGGGTGGCAAAGAACAGCTTCAGAATACTGTAATCCTCAAGCAAGCCCAGACAACTCACCTTTTATCTACCTTTTGAGATTTCAGAAGAACAAGATCAAACTTAAAACTTAACTCTTCATGTGGAATAGGTAGTAAGAGGATGCTTTGGTAGCCCTGCATCCCTTACTGAGAAAGAAATTTTTTTTTCAACAAGTGGTGAATACCTGAAAAATAGGGAAGAATGGAGACATGGCAGAATTAGTTAAAGCAACTAAAATAAACTAAATCAGTCATCTTGGAACTGAAAATTTCCAGTATTAGAGAAAACAAGACGGGTTCAAGAGAGAAAGAAAAAAAGACCTGGAGATATGCAAATTACTGCACTGCTCTGAACAAAAGTGTTAAGACTGGTGTTAAGATGCCAAAACGTAAGACCAAGAGGACATGTCACAAGGGATCCTGATCCTGTACTCACAAGTTCTCTTGTCATTACTCAGGAGATAGATTACATTATTTGTAGGGCCATGGTCCTTTGCATTACATAATCTGACTTCGGAAACCAAATACCTGCTAGAAAAAGAATCTCTACAAAATGTCTCTAGTCTTCACCAGTAAAATGATAAAGAAGAAAGCAATTCCAAATGCCCAATACCTTTTCAGATACCCTGGCTTCAGCTCTAACTCCAACAGACCCCAGTTCTCCTGTATACCCTGTGTCATGCCGGCCAGCTCCATGAAGATATCTCAGACAGCATAGGATGTCTGTAATAGCACTATATACTGCTGTTAGGCATCAAAACTCCCCTGATGTTCCCAGAGAATATATCCTATTTCCCTAAAAAGCTGTTTTCCTATCCTCCACTATCAGGAGAAGAATGAGGACGGCATCAATATGAACCTCTGGTGAGCTGTTATTTTATGGTTCGTGAAAAGGAAATTCATAGACTCTCTTCAAACAACTATTGAGCACAGAGTATCTTCTCATATAGACTTGGGAAAACTATATGCTGTATGAAAAAAATGGAAAAAAATTAAATTAATCCATCCCAAGATACTTAGGAATATGGAAAACATAAGAAGTGTCACCAAGCATCTTCAAGGATATCTTTTATCTTCACTGAAAAAATACAGAAAAGAAGGGAATTATATTTTTATCAGGAGGTAGCAAACACAGGAGTCACTCTCCAGTTTAAAGCACTAGACAAGAGTCAAGTGTCTTTGTCTTCACGATGTTTAAAACCAAAGCAGACCCAGAAAAGTTGACCATTATACTAAGACAACAAAATGAAGTTAGCTAAAGGAAATTATAGCCTTGTTCTGCTTGATCTTGGCAAACGTACAAAAAAATAGGTGATTTAACAAATGTAAAGTAGGGGCAATAATGGGAATTTCTTGTAAGACCTATAATTCATCCCCTTGTAATGAAAAGAGCATTCAAATCAGGTCCACATTTTAATCCCAACATCTCCAGGATTTAGATGACAAAATGCACTGTGGCAAATTAATTTTTGTTATGTTTTCTAGCCACAGTAAGTGGCATCTTTGTCAACATAAGACGCCATGGAAGACCCAAGACAAGGAGAAGACCACTAGAGCTTTCCACTACATTAAGTGGGTGGTCCCTGTCTGCTTCAGGGAAGATATAAACATTTTAAAATTCCGTAGCATCAGCCAAATATGGGAAAACTGCTACAGTGACTCAGAGAAACAGATGTATACTGGGTATAACTTAATTGTAGGAAAACAAATGGGAAAATATGGATGTCCATAATTATCATGAGGACAAACTTGTATCATTTCTACAATAATTTCCACAAGCATATTAGAATCAGTCAGGCCCTAAACAACTGCGGATTATTCCTTTGCTATAAAATAAATGTGAATGTAGCAGAAAATATGGTTATCTTAAGACAACTTAAAAATATTACAAATTAATGTTTTCATCTTTTATCATTTATTCTCCTATTTTTCTATTTTCTTAACCTTGAAATTGAATATAGAAAATACTGCATTGTGGTGGAGCACAAGCCTGTACAAGTAATCATGGCCATCTTTTATTTTAAAACTTTCTTTTTTTGTAAATTATCTTGTTAAGAATTTGATTGATCTTCCTCAAATTTAGACAACTAAATGTCATATGTCTTAGTCCAAGCTAGGTGCCCTGGGCTACATTTATGGTCAATTCACAGGACAGATGTGACAGTCATCTAAATCGCCTTCAAAAGGTGTTTATTCCTCCACAATGATTACAAAAGTTACTTAACTCACTTACATGCTGTTTTAACATTACAGTGGACAAAATATGCTTAATTTTGCTCAAAATTTCTATTGCACAGATAAAGACTGTGGCCTATACCGCCAGCTGGAATAAAGGAGTGGATTTCCACCCAAGTCAATCCCATTATGCCAGTTTGCAGTGTTGAGAAGCTAACCAGCACATGCACACATAGTACTAAACAAATGATTTTAACTAAAATGAAGAAGAATTCCATGTCTGTTTTCATGAAAAAGTGGAGAAGAAATTTATGTTATATTATGATAAGGTATAGATGATAAGAAAGAAGGGAAGTCTACAGCCTTCTCCCTGCAATTTCTCAGACAGTTTTCTACCTTGGTTAAGGTTGGATTTCTAGATAAAATATTAGGAATACACTTACAGCTTTACATACCTTGCTGTGTACCAGAGCAAGATCTGAAGAAATACATGCTACAGTTATATCGAATAATTCAAATGACAACACCAGTGCCAGAAAAGTTGGTATACAGAGAGAAAACACCTTGCCATGTAGTAAGCTACAAAATAAGCAATTATTCTGGAGTAATGGTAAATGGAAAGAGCCTTAAAACATATGTAGCTTTTAAAAAAAATACTGGATATAGAAGATGAGGTTACCTCAGCAATGGCAGAATATGGAGTTCTACCATGTGTAGAACATCAGGCTAATCTTCAGCATTTTCCATGGATATCAGCATGAAAAATAACATGCAAAATCTGCATCCACTGTATTTTAACATTTGTATTGTTACCCCACAGTCACATTTAGGAAAAAAACAGTCACACTGCGTATCACTTCCTTGTCCAAGAAACGTATTGGTTCATAGTAAGCACTCATTCAACCTTTGTACAAATCTGTGTTAAAAATGGGTGACACATAAAAGGCACAAACTAAGCCATGACAGTCCCATTTTGATCTCAATCTACTTTGATAAAAACAGAAGCGTAAACCTTGTTTTATATATTACTAATACATATGAGTGAGATCAGACATAGGCCCATTACAGCATCAAATGCAATGCTCCTATGTGAAATAATATTATGCCCCTCTTGTTTAATAAGAAAAATCAAGTTAAACCCTAAGCCCTAATCCTCCACATTGAAATATGCCACTTTAAGAAATTGTACAATCCAAATCAAAATATATATTAATGATTCATTAAAATTAAACACAAATTGCTCATTTATGAAGTTATTAAACTTACCTAATAATTAAGGATCATAAATGAATGGTGATAATGAATAATCTGATTAAAGTATCCAGAAAACTCCAAATTATTATTCGGTTTGTAAATAAAATACATAAATACGATAAACCATGTCAAATTACACTCACAAATTATATTTTCATGCAATCCAATCAGCATTCTGGAACCAACCATTTCAACCACGCAATTCAAATTTTGATTTTAACTTGCCAAGTTAGGGTATTTCCCAAAAATAAGCACTTAGATGAACTTTTAAAAGCGAAGGGTTTAGCAGGAAAAAAAATAAATATTCTGTAGGCCAAAAGAAATCTGCAGTGGTGTATATCTCATTTAGGAAACCAAAATGTACTGACTAGAAATTTCAAAGACAAATAATATTTTCAAAATTGTAGTAATTGTTTTCAAAAGAACTTCAATGTCAATATATACTCAAATATTTGCACAAATATTTCTATTTGCAAATGCACTGTAAGGACCCACATGTTGATCATGTTTAAAACCTGAGAAATCTGAGAAATTATATAAGTACTCAGGAGAGAAATAGGGTTATTCTAACATTCAGAGCTTGTTTTCACTTAGAGGCACCACGATAAATGTTTTCTATTGCTTTCTGACTTTTAATAGGGACACCCATTAAAAATTTGGTTTGAAATGTCGTGATTAAAGAAAACAGCATATGCTCTGAGACTATACATTATTCCTAAGAAATACAAGGAATTCATTTCAGACTGTGTACACAGATAGACAAAGTTACTACTCTGTTGTGATTGCAAACTTACATCCATCACATCTCTCTGTTTCCCCGATCTCATCACATGTTAATGCCTGTGCAGGAATGAACAACATACCAGCTAACCACACAGAAAGCAAAACTGAACTCCTTCAAACATTTCCCTTCCACCGAGTATCAATTTGCAAACTATCGCGGGATATCCATTTTAACACGCAGTTATTGAATATGTTTTTTAACAATTTAGAAAGACAGCGTTGCTGTTTTATAATATCATCTGATGGAGACACTTTCTTCAAAAATCACTAACAAACCACATTAAAAGGTTTCGGTACATCAAATGGTAATCACAACAGCATCTTAACCACTATTTAACTACAGTATCTTTCAAAAGGTTCACTGATGTAGTAAAAATCTGACATATCTTGCTAAGAAACCGATTTAGTGTAATATTAAGTTACCCAAGTTCTTTTACATAATCAAAAAGGCCAGTTATTTCTAGTAGTCTAGCTATCAAAATGCCACAATGTACAGTTAAAATACAAACACATTCCTGTTAAAATGCTTTCCATTAATGTTGTTTCTTCCTTTCCTTCAGCACATAAGAAGAATTAGGGAAATGTACTTCTGCAGCATGCCAGAAATTACACATCTTACAGGCTGAACAATCTATTCTTTAAGGATAGTATGATACTTACTATAAGTGAAGGCGATCCATAAAAATCTATGCTTTACAGTTACTCTCTGAAATAATAATACTGATTGTCACAGCAGAAGTAGTATAATCCAACCACATCCAGGCCTAATAGGCAGTAGGCTAGTATTTGTTCCTATGAAATCAGAAATAAGGTACCTGTCTCACTGAAAATCCAGGCACCCTTGGAGAAAACAAACAATGGATTTTTAGGTCCTTAATTTTATTGAAATCATGAGACATCCACGCTTCAGTCGTCACAGATTTTTTTTAATCCACGTATGAGAAAAGAGCAGATTTTTTCACAATTTACAGCACACAGGTACTGTGACTACAAATTGAAGTTTCTATATCCAGTGTCATCAGTTCAAATCCAGCTCTGTCATCTTCAAACATTCCTCACTTGGCAGAAGTCAGTATTTTCCCATCTCTTATTTCCTCCAAAAGTAGAAAATTCAGCAATTTGACATGCTCTCTAGTAAGATGCACTGGAAGAAATGTTTTAGAGCAGTAGTGAAATAACCATGCTCTCAATTCTTTTTTTGCCCTTCAGGCGTAGTCTGGGTGTCTTCGGCTTGCCCTGCTGGTCTTCAGTGTTGTCACTAATAGCTGGGAGATGGAACTAGGACAACACGAAGCAGCAAAAACAAATATTGTTGCTTTAAGAACATACTTACTTTTATATTAAGATGTCACAACTTTCTCTCTACTCTTACTTCATTGCTGGGTCAGATGAAATCTTTAAGGAGGTTCCATTAAAAGTTCGTATCTGTAGCATGTATGAGAGAAACGCTGAAATTCCCATTCTGAACATATTCCGAAGGAGGTCAGGTTTGGTTTTAAAGCATATTCATGTCGATGAAAACTTTTTTTTGTTGCAAAAAATGAAAATTCTCCCTTTTATTTAGGTATTCCCTCTGTAATCCTCCAAGTTACTCGGCTCCCTTACAGTTTAATCAGACATACAAAAAAAAAAAAAAAA
>VXBL01010431.1:1143983-1166176 GCA_013400195.1 Aramus guarauna
AAAAAAAAAATCAAATATCGCATCTCCCATAAGTATAAACTGACATTGTGGAGGCTTCATTAAGGAAGTCTTTTATTTCTCTTATCACTGCTAACTGAACATCATTTAATGTACCACCACTTTCAAACAGCCCAAGAGACTTAAAAAGCTATCTAAGTTTGAAAACCAAAAAGTTCTGAGTTTTTCTGTACCCCAGGACGGTTTTCTTTCCTGAAGCTCAAGCCGAGAAAGCAGACAAAAGAAGCTGATTTGACTGAGCCGTGCCAAGTCTTGCCTTTTTTTCTTTCCTCGGCTCTCTCGCTCGCTCGCTCTCTCGCTCGCTCACTCCCAGCATGGCAACCTTCCCGAGCAGTCTTGGCGGAGCTCCAGCCTGTGCCAGTCTGTCTGAGTTCTTGTTTTCCAAAAGATGCTCTTTGCGAATCAATTAATATATTTAAAAACAGGAAACTGTGGGTCAGTAACCAAATCTTGGCACCAACAACCGCTTCTTCTGCCAAATCGGCTTATAGATTTCATGGTTTCCTACCTTTTACAATGGATATAACGTTTTTGCTCACTGATCGTGGAGCACTGGAAGCCATTCACTGTTCACAGTGATAAGAAATCTGTTCTCTAAAAATGTCCGCATGCGACACATGAACAACCTGCAGTAAATCAAGACTCTTTTGAAGGCGGGCGTATGTGCAATTTTAATAAGCACCAAATACTCCTTAAAATAATATGTTTTCTTTCTCTCCTCCCGAGAATCATGGGAAGATGCCAGGAGCAGGAGACGTATAGATTTGAATTACGATCACATTCGGAAGTCGTGCACATTTTCAATTCCAGCTTGAAAACAATCAGTTCTTATCAATTCCACCACTATTAAAAATCAGCAGAAAATGAATACTAAATCTGATCACAGCTAATACACAAAAAATCTTCAGCCATCTCCACACATCCATAGATGCCAGTGATGTCATCTGCTAATTCAAACGCACAAGTTCTTGTTGTGGCATTCAAAGGAGAAATGGCTCAGCACTAACAGTTAACTTTGCTGGAAAATTTTTTGATATGTTGCAAGACTTTAAGGAGAGCAAATTATATTTGGAACTTCATTCAAGATATTCTAAATGACAAGAATTCATATGAGGAGAATTACAGGAATAAACTTTCTTTTATCTTCAAGCTATTTGCCAAGGCAAAATGCCAATTTTTTAAAGCATTTGCATTACATTAATGAGCAAAATAGATTATCTGGGAAAAAAATAAAACTTCCCTAAGTGTATAATTTTATAAGTTTATGGATGCTACTGTTTTCTTGATAAGAGATTCAATTAGAGAGTCCCAGATGTTTTGGGGCTAAGTTGTTGTTTGGGAATTAGCGATACAATCTTCCCAAAGGTGTGATTCCGGGATAAAGTTCACTCGGCTAAAAAAGGGGAAAAATATTCTTCCTCAGTCTAAGACAGGGGTATGCTTTGTTTCTCAGGCTAAGAAAGCCCAGGAATTTTAGAAGTCTTACTTTAAGATTCACATTTGTCAAAGGTCTTTGGAAAGCAAACCAATGCCCAATGAGATGGCTGGGTGGGATTATTTGGCAATTTGTAAGTCATTGAATTCACATCCGTCCTGTCCCTTCTTTGCATCATACACGTCTGTGATATACCAAGTAAGGCAATTCAGTTGCTAAATCAATATTTCTTCCTAAGAAACCTATCAGTAAATTTAGTGTCCCTTGCTCTCCCTGGCCATTTGGTTAGCTTCACTCCAGGGCTGTATCTCTGTGAAATATAATGGGAGCACACGGACATACCTGTATGCAGATATCTAAATTTCAGGTCTGAAATCAGTGCAAAATCCCACACTACAGCTGTTTAATCAAGAAGAAGAAAAAAAGAAGGGAGGATACAAATTGTTCTATGCAACTAATGTGAACAGGACAAGAAATCAAACAAGTCAAACCAAAACAATAAAGATCTGGTGAAGCTTTAAGAAAAAACTTTCTAAAGATAACCACTGGTACGTTCTGTGAGAGATTCTGTTATCATAACTACTGAATTATTTTTTTTAAGAAATAGGTTAATTATCTGACCTTCAGACAGGTGGAGAATTAGACATCTTCCCAAGGTTCCCTTTGCCCTTTTTCTAATGACTGCAATAGATCTACCCATGTTTTTCCCAATAGCCTCCCAACTCCAGAAGAAACATCATTAACTTCAAAATCACATTTTTGCCTCAAAATATTGCACATCCTATCATTTCAATTAGCACCCAGCATCATTATGACAGGCCAACTTGGGAAAAAATACACCTATGTATAATTTTTCTATTTCTTTTCTTTGTGCACTTGACAGAAAACTCTAATATGTCAGTTTGCCTTTACTGAAAGACCATCAGGCATCAACACAGGAACAAAAAGACCTCATAGAAATTTCTGTCAGTGGAATTACCTCTGAAAGGCTATCCTACTTCAGCAGTCACTATTAGAAACTCATCTTTTAATTAGTTTTCCTCCAAAAAGTGTATGTATTGACAACAGAGTATTTCAGCTCTATTCCAAAAAAATATATACTTCCAACAGAGATGAACAATTTTAACTATTCCTTCGTTCCTCTTACTGCAAGTAAGGCAGGAAAAAGAAATATATTCTCTAGCAGCCAAACACTTTCCTGAAAAGAGCTTTGCTAATAGGATGAAGAGTCTTATTATGTCTCTCAATATACACTGCTCTAAACACAGTAGATCTCATTTGCAGAAATTACTGCCCTCTTCCTGTCTTAAAGCATTTTTTTTAAATGTGCAGTTTACTGTAGCTCTCCTAATTCCCTCTCTCTTCTCTTAAACACTCTGTAATTGCAGTTCTGCACCACTCCACTGAAATTGCTTACACCACCCTCAGTGACATCTTCCAAGATGCATCTTCCTCCAATTTGAGCTTTCAAAATCTTTCAATACAACCAATTTCTCCTCCTTCCCATAAATAAGTTTCCAGCCCAGATCAATCTAGCATTTCACTTAATCCAATATCCTCCAGATAGGAAGAAAATACAAAACTTTCTTCACACCATGTGTTTTGGGACTCTTTTTCACGTTCCCTGACTGTTTTTCAACTTACTACCCCAATAGCTTCTCCAATTTGCTTTTCTCTTTATTGTCTCACAGTTTTGATGTCAGTCCTTTCCTCTTCCCTTCTTCCACTAAGACTGTGGCCTTTTCCATGGGAGGCTGCAATAGTCCAGTACTCAGATCTCAGATAACTTGACTCACTCTCACGATGTCAGGCTCTGTATTAATAACTCTATAAAGTATTTTTTGACTCTAACTTAATTTTTCTCCTGAACATTCTCCTCTCTCCAGCTATCGTCCTGATATTTCTTTGATGTTATTCTCTTCCAACACACAAAATATAGAAAGAGTTGAATTTTTCACCTTTCTTTCCTAGTATTTTCCTATCCATCTCTAGTCCAAAATTGACCACCTTTGTTGTTGACTGGTTTAGCATTACAGAACAACATGTAGGTCTGTCCTTCAACAATGTCTACGTCCCCACACTCATAGAAAAATCCACAATTTTATTCTTTTGATATTCTTAGATATCACTTTGATCTCTCTTTCATGAATTAGGAAAAAATGACTATTTATCTATGCCTTGGTCATTACTCAATTAAAATTCTTTTTTCCAGCTTTTATGTATTTCACTTTGACACCCCTACAATTTGTTCATTTAAAATTCTCCCAACAAAAGCTTCCTGTTAGCTTCTTATTCTGCCTTTACTCAAAATCCCTTTATTCATATATTTTTCCAACTCACTCAGATGCACCTATGTCCACAAAAATAGTACACCTGGATACCTGTCCTAGTATACCTGTCAAATGAGCATGATTTCCCACCTCACAAGTGGAAAACTTAGGAATAGAAGAAGTAACTCATTCATTTAAGCTCTTATATTTGGAATCTAATACAGAAGTCACCCACAAGACTGCTTCTCCTACCACATATAACCACAGCTTCTTTTCTTTGCTTGCAGGGAAGGCAAATCTAACAGGCAAGTTTTATGAAAAGCATTTATATGAGAGTGAGAGAATGATGTACAAAATCAAAAATACTTGCAGGCCTACATTTTCTCATGTATGTCTAAATGCATGTCTAAATACAGATAATATAAACTGCAAATGTTAAGAAGTGTTTGTGTATATAAAAGGGCCTTTATCCATTGGAAAACTCACCAAGACACTTTAACTTTTAAAACTTTAATGTCAGGTTTAACTCTCATTTCCCTTTTTGTCTTCCCTGACAGACACCTAAATGCTACGGATCAACGAAAGCTGTTTAACACTTCATCCTGACCACCTGATAGGAGAATATTGCTCAAAAGCAGCATGAGCATCATATTCCCCAAAACAGTTTATTCTTAAGAATAAACACATTCTTAACACGGCATGTTTGGCATGTCAGGGGTAACTCTATTAGCCTTTCTGCTACCACACTCCATTGTCATTTCTGGGCATTGCCATTAGAGATAAGTGAAGCCAATACCTCTGAGAACAAGCCAGATGGTTTTTAGGAGTCTAATTTTGGAGCCAGATGCTTTGCTGATTTATTATTAAAGGGTGTAAGTACATTACGTGACAGAAAAAAGGCGACTTTTACCTGGGCTGTTCTTACGGAGAGACAATGACAATGAATTACCTAATGACTCTCCACTTTTCTGTTTTACATTTATTATTAAATAGCCAAACACTGGTGAAGCTCTAAGCATCCATAAGTGAGTGAATGTAGCTATGACATAGAGACCAATATAAAAGGAGAATGAATACTGAGAAAAATACGTTTGAAAAAATAAAAAAAAAAAAAAAAAAAGGAATATTGCAGCCACACAGAAGCAGCAAAGGAAGATAGCAACAGCTGAAGTGGACATTCCGAGATTCAACCACAAAAATGGAAAAAATATACAAGAAAACAAGAATAAAGGCCTATAAATGCATGAAAATCTGAAAAGGAAGGACTAGATCAGCAAAGACCTCCGGTGTGCACCTCAGGTCCCCCAGACTCCCAGGGCGACCGATCAATAGACTGATGAGATGTCCCTAGCAGGGACTGCCTCTGACAGCTCGTTTTGCATAGTTGTGCATGTACCCAATTAACTTTGCTATAGGACGAACTGTCTTTTCCTTGGCAGCTGACCACTTACCACCTTCATTCATCATTTATCATTTTGACAACATAACGTATGCATGACTGTGGCCTTTTCGTGGGAGGCTGGAAGAGTCGAGGGATGCTGTGGAAAAGGATTAGCACTAGAAATGGATTGTTCCAGTTGAATCCAGCTGAAAATGAAAGCAGCAAATCTGTGTGCCTGAACTATGTCGCAGTGCAGTGGGTTTAGGGCTGGCACACCGTCACGCTGTTGAGTGGAATTCTCCAGCTTTGCAAGGCAAACAAATTGCAAGTCCAAACTCTACGGGAAGCTATCAACAACTTCCTAAATGTTCCACTGTGGGAACGTACTTCAACTACTCATCGTCTGCTGGCATGACGCCCCAAATTGAAATTGCAAAATACATGGGTCAATCTTCACTAAATGTGTTGTTCTTCAGTTTTTTGAGGACCAGCTGTTTTTCTGAGTATATCAAACAGAATTTGCATTCGTAGGTTAAAATGTTTTCCCATTCTCTTCGTCCAGAACACCTTAGATAAATGCATTACATATATATAAAGTGCCACATGGAAGTTTAAAGATCATTTGTACCTTTAACTGCTTATAATTTCCTTTTAGATCTCAGGAGAAAAACACACTTACAAAAATCAAAATGTTAGGAATCCAGCTTCACAGGCATTTGTGACTGTCACTTAGAAAAGCGATTACAGTGTGCAACATGAAAAATATATGCATAGCACTTTAGGTAGAAGTAGTTACTCATAATGGAATCCACTTACAGTTAACTTGGGTAGAGTGAAAAAAGACTTGTAATGAAGTGGATAGAAACTCTCAAATATCTTCAGTGATTATGAAAAAGGAGTCTCTGAAAAATCAAATCACTAAGAAAGAGAATTTATCCAAAATATGGTTAGGTTATCCTCTCATAACTGTCACTCCATGTGTGAGGAATAAGAACACATTCTTTGTTTTGCACCAAGCAAGGGCTTTATCATAAAATTCAGGTACAAAGTGCTTTATTTTGTGTTCAACAATCTCTTCAAAATTAGATTTTCACAAATTAAATATTTTAAAAGATTCTATAATGATTAATATCTCAGAATTCTTCATCTGCATCCAGTCATCAGCCCAGAGAGCACAATTTTTTACTCATTTTCCACTTCCACTATACTTAATAATACTTTTACAACAGTAGTACCCAGGAATGATTGTGCACAGATATCCACGCATATAGGATACATATTTGATGATGTATTTTTTTTCTCTCTCATTCAAAAAGCTTGCTTTTAATTGTTGCAAATTAAATCAAACACTGAGTAGGTCTTAACCGGTGTGTCGAATGCTCAAGACAAGGATGACTCCTTAATGAGGACTTAAGGAGAAATTTAGTCATTTAAATGCACGAGGGCAAGTCTGAAAGTCTGCACTTCCAAACCACTAAAGACTGGAGAGACACGTAAGTCCTGCTGATGGCTACTTCGTGACCGCAGGTCCCATCCTCTGGACCCATGTCAACAGCCCAGGCACAGCCACACCACACTTGTACACTTTGAAGGACAGCCGTGTCACACTGCAGGCTTGGGAACGCTTCTCCCTGTGTGCTAACTCCTAAACCATGTCTAGGAATTTCAGAGGAACGTACTGTCTGAGCAGGGCAAAGGCAGACCTAGGATCTCTCTACCAATTTAACAGAGATGATCTGGGTCATCTACATCTACAGAGCTGGGGCCCTGATGCACTTCAATTCACTGGCACAGAAACAGCCTGTAATGCCCACGCTGGATGCTTGGTCCTGGAGTCTGGATTCAGCTTTTCCGAGTGGGATGGTACCCTACTCCAGCAAACGAGAATATCTTTCAGGTAATTTGAAAGGTAATTTGATGACAAAGAATGGCACAAGGGACCAAATTAAATCAAATAGCAAGAAATTTAGACAACTTGGTAAGAAAACAAATGCATTAAGCCACTCAACAGTAAAATAAAAGGTATAAGGTGCTACACCAAATCCCTTCACTGCGCAACACAGTGTTTTAAACAGGAATCATGTTCAGCTGCAGATATCAGGAGACGCTTTCCAGCAGCAGAATGCTCTACTTCTGAAGAAGTGAAGATGGCAAACAGACACTCCGTTGGTCCTACTGCTTAATTTCAGAAGTTGCAGCTGTGCTCCAGAGCAATTATACTCAAATCACTGAATTTATGATTGGATTTATGAGAGAAATGATAAAAAATAGGAGGGTCAGAACATCCTAGAATCACTAAAAAAAAAAAACAAAAAAAACTAAAAAAGGATCATTACCTAAATTCTGAAATTAATATCTTAAGAATCAACTGTCATCTTATACTGATGTTTCTCTTCTTCATATAAAGACATATTAGTACATTCTACTGAAGAATCCACCCTCTACATTTGGTTTACCTGCTAATTTCTTCTCTTTCCTGATCCCCTTCTGAGTAGTAACTTTGAAAAATCATCACTCAGGGTACTACTAAAATTAAGCATTATTACTCTGAGCAGTTTATTTTATTAAAAGCGTCTGAGTGTAACCTCTTTCAGATGAGATTTCATTTCTTCTCCCCATCACACATCAGGTCAACCTCAGTAAGTGCAAAAGTAGGTTTGCATATCCTTATGTAGGTAAGAAGGGGACTCCTTCAGAAAGAATATAAGCAAAAGCAAGCAAGCAATATAAATAGCTCCCACAGACCCCACATATTGTAATGTTATCTCTGGTGCAGTTACTGTGCTTCTGATAATATTACAAAAAACAACTTACTGCAATTTGCAAAAACATATCAGGAAATCATCCACAGATTCAATGACTTAGGATTTTGTCCCTTCTAAAAATGTAAGTTCAACATATGAAAGTGGCAGATGATTACAGAAACTTTCTCTACAAGATCATCTGTCACTCTACTGATCTCATAAATCAATAATCTCCTGAAGTCCCTTCCAACCTGGATTATCTTATGATCCTACTCTGCAATACAGCAGGTACCTGTCCCTGTCTCTGCATTCCATTTTGCTGTCCCCAAGGATTATCTGGAGTAATCCCTCTCCTTCCTTAGCCAGCCTGCTAGCTCATCAACAACTGTCCTCCCCAATTCCTGCCTCCTGCTTTAGGAGTGGGCTGTGTATCAACTGAAGTAGCCACAGATGTATAACCAGGTTCCAAGATGAAATTTTCAGGGGTTGAAGGTCTGATGAACCAACAAGGGCATTTCTGAGTCTGTAAATAGTAAAAGATCAATGGGGACTTTCAGAAACAAAGACCTCCAGAGAAACATCAACATCATCCAGATTATGTCTCGATGACAGCAGACAGGCCGGCGCTGCCACTAACAAGAACCAACCTGTGCTTCCCTTTGAGAGCAAGGGTGCAATACTGAAACATTTCTCCTACCCTATGGCCAGAGGTGGCTATGGTTTGTGGAAATTATCTAACGTCCCACAATGGCAGTTGAGTGTTTTCTCATTACAGAGCAGTAGTCCAGGATGTGATATGCTTTCTGTGAGCATGTCCATTGTCTAACCAGAACAAGCATCCCTTGTACAATACTTGGGCTCTCTCACCGGGTTCCTAGCAGAAGTTGTCAGCCAGAGTCTCAGGCACCAAATCTCTACTCCCCAAAAAGAACATATGTCCTCAAGAAGAGAGCTTTCTGTCTCACGTTACAGGACACCAAAAAAATTAGTTCCCGCTAGAGTTCTGTTTCTCAGCCTTTCTTGAAATTTGGGCAGTCCTTAAAACATCTTTGAAGGCTCATGGAAAGTCAAATTCCTGAATAATCAAGTCCAAACTACAGTAAAAATACAGATATAATCTACACGGCCACATTTCCCAACTGAAAATAAGATGCTATCTTCAAAACTAAGACCAAAATAATGTCTTCACCCATGTGGATGAAATACCACTAGCTCCAATTTTGCATATCTGCAACAGGAATTAACTACGAGCAATACATAAGAAGCTGCAATAAACATTCTATATTGCACAGGTTTTTATCTTATTTGAACTAAGGACTTATTTATGTGTATTGTTTTAATTGTACAGGAAAGCTACACGGAAGTTTCATATGTATCATAAAAATTTGCAAGTAATAAAATAAGAGCAATATAGAAATGTGTCCATACCACTGAAATTCTACACATAAGGAATAAAATACTAGCATGCAAAGATAAAACAACAAATTACAAGCCAAATAATTCAATGATCACAAAGTAAAAATATATTTAGTAAAAATTACATAAAACTAAAGTTAGGGCAATGTAGACCACTGTAATTTGAAGGTATAAATTTGACAGGAAGACATTAATTAAACCACAGAAGCTGCTTAAGCCGAAAAAAAAAAAATCAAAGTAAATACTACACATCAAAGAAACACAAAAGGACTAAGATACAGAGGTTAATAGCTAAAACATTCAAACAACCTTAAATCTGCCTTATGCTAGCCTAACGTAAGGTCTACTCTGCACTTATCTTCTTTCAAATCAATTAAAGTATGAGGCGATTTACTATTGCACTTCCGGAGGGTTCTGAGGGAACTAAAGCTGCTGCACCTCTGCAGTTCCATGTGTGAACAACTTAACCCTCATTTAGCGTAGCCTGACTTTGGAAATTCTTTTCTTTATTATTGAAAATGTTGTATATGAACATTTACCAAGATAATCAAAGAAAAGAAGGAAAAAAATTGTGATTCTGTGCACTGACATTTGATGAAAAGAGTAAAAAAAAAATTATTCCCTCAATTAATTTTAGTTGTGCTGTTCTAGGAAAAAACAGAGAAGATAAAAATGATTCACACAAACAAAATCCTTAACATATTAGAGCATCTCTTTGTAACTGTAATTTTTTACCCTGGAGTAAATCTAACATAGCTTAACTTTCAATGAAACTAAGGCAGATTACTTTGAGTTCACTGCATAACAAAGGCATCCACGTAGGCAGTTACGTGGAGTAGTTATTATCCACACCTGGTTTACACTGAGCTAATACATCCATGTAACCGTAACATAAATCATGATCATGTCTAGTTTGAATGCAGTTACCCTTTTCTTTAAGAATACCATATATAACAGAACTCTACCATGCTGAAAAGTATGCTTATGATACGTTTTTACAAACATAACTTATTTCATGAGAAGAGATTAAAACAGCTTTACTCTCTAACAGAACACAGGGGAAGGTGGCATGGGACCACTCTCTCCTCTCATCAAGGAAATAAAAGAAAATAGAGAGATGCTAAATGATTATGTAGACACAAAAAGAGATAAGAAGAGCAATAAATAATAGGGTCAAAATTAAAAGAACATTTTAAATAGTCAAAACAGCTCACTCCTAGAACAATCTTCCAAATGGAAGACTGGGACAGACATGTCAATGACTTAACCAACGTAAAAAGCTACATAATTGAAATACAAGTCAATGGGCTTATGGAAGATTGTGCGCAATCTCGTTACAGCCACAAAAATGGTCAGAGGGCTGGAGCACCTATCCCATGAGCTGGGGTTGTTCAGCCTGGAGAAGAGAAGGCTCCAGGGAGCCCTAATTGTGGCCTTCCAGTCCCTGCAGGGGCTCCAGGAAAGCTGGAGAGGGGCTGGTGCCAAGGGCAGGGAGGGACAGGACAAGGGGAATGGCCTGAAGCTGCAGGAGGGGGGATGGAGATGGGATGTGAGGCAGCAATCCTTCCCTGGGAGGGTGCTGAGGCCCTGGCCCAGGGTGCCCAGAGAAGCTGTGGCTGTCCCTGGCTCCCTGGCAGTGTTCAAGGCCAGGTTGGATGGGGCTTTGGGCAACGTGGGCTAGTGGAGGGAGTCCCTGCCCATGGCAGGGGTGGCACTGGGTGGGCTGTCAGGTCCCTTCCAACCCAAATCAGTCTGTGATTCTACAGTTGCCTAAGACAGCAAAGACAGGATCCACGTCATCATGCTTTAGCTGGTTGTAATACCAATGCATCCATCTGAGCTGGTCACTGGACACTCCTCTGGCAGCCAGTGGAAGGAAGAAAAAGGCATTTTGGGGGAACTGTTCACCTGGTTTAAATGTCTTCTGACATTCACCATGTGATGAATTAATCACACAAGTGCCTGTTTTACCTATAAAAGCGTAACTCTGTGTATTGCTGTAGCAGTACTTGCAGCAGCAATCCAACAATACGTACAGTCCCTTCCAGTGCTCTATGCCAGCTCTGTACCTGGTAGTGTCAAGCCAGAACAAGCTTTTGCTCCCTACGCTCTCCTCACTGGTGTGGAAAGAGAAGGAGCAACGGGCAACCTAATCCCATGTCTCTACCTGTGATATACATTCACCAAAAGAGTGTTACAGAGGCTTCTGCGTGATCTGGGGCACAACCTAATTTACTATACAGTATTTTAGCAATGCCTATTTATATGTGAATAGCTGCAACAGTCCATCATTTAAAACCAACTTAGTCTTCACCATATCAGCTAACTTTGTGCTAGTGTGACTATGATGAAGTCAGCCAAATATTGCATTGAAAAAGAAGAACATTTGTTCGTTCAGGTTACATAAACACAACTGAAGGCACAGCTGGCCCCACAGATCTTTAGCATCCAAGCACAAAAGGCCTTTAAATAGTAATATGGAAACCAAGTGAAGAGAGTGAGATGTTTCTCTCAGCCTTCTTATTTTCTAAGTCAAAATCACAAAATTACCTAAATGTCAGGGCAATGTCATTCATACAAAAATTGCACTGAAGATAAATGGACAGAATTAGCCGAAGTCCAATGTATCTCATGATTCACAGAAAATAACCCAAAATATTCTCTAGTGAAAAAAATAACCTGTGTAAATATAACCCTTGTGTTTAATCGTCATAACTGACAGGTTTATTTAACAACAGAAATTTGGCAAATTCAGACATTACATCCCTTTTCAAAACCACAGCAACGAGAAGCTATTGAATCCTGTGAAAAACGCCACTACCTTTTACTAGAAATAATTATCCTCTTTTATTACCCAACTTCGAATGATTCCTCAGAGCAGCATCCACACATAATGCTCTGAATAAAGAACCTCTGGATTCATTTTTCATTTCGGAGAGGGAAATTACAGTATCAGCAAGAGGAGTCTCCTTCAAGCCTTATTTGCATTCAAGAGGCTGCCAGTTGGGTAAAGTTTCTCCCCATTTCAGTAATTCTGTTTCCCAGCAACCCGCACAGTTGCCAGGAGAAACCCCGGGGAGAGCTTCCTCCACACCCGCCCCACCGCAGTCCTGGGGGTACAGCTTCACGCAGCGCTGCTTCATGCCAGCGCACACATCCGACTGTGAGCGGCATGCTAAGCAGTCCGCCAGGAACTCCAGGGACTCGAACAAGAGATTTCTTTTTTTTTAAAAAAAAAATTTTTTTTTTTAAATTTTTTTTTGAGAGGGCTTAGCGATGAATGACGTCGCCCTTTCTATCGCAGTGTAGTTACAGGTCATAAGACAGTGTAGGGTTTTTTCATTGGGGTGGTGTTACCTTGGGAGCAGCATTTGACAGCTGGATATGCAGCACTGTAAATATATTTCCTGTATGTTTTTCATCTATCAAGCATCATGTGTGCATGCTAACTTCCCTTTTGTTGTTGTTTTCCAGCTGCCAAGAGCAAAAAGCACATGCAAACAACAAAAAAAATCCCCTTAGATTGACTTAACCTTTGATTCTCCTTGCAACACTTTCCAAAATGTAAATGTAATGGGTGGTTAAAAAAGTAATTCTTGTTTTTCCAGTGACAGTACAATATTTATAGTTGTACTCTTGGCTTGAAAACGATATAAATACCTGACAAAGTGGAAAAAAAAAAAAGAAAAAAAAAAAGAGGAAGAGAAAAAGCCATGGCATGTTATTACAGGTAGGATTTCCAAGCAAATTCCTCTCACACCTACCGGTAAAGATGTTGCAACCACCAATTTCAAAAGTTTTCTTTCAGATAATAAACAATAACTGGGGGTGAGGTTCTCCCGCAAATAAATGTACTCTGCCTTACATCCTCTCTGATTTGAATCTCGGCATACACAGTGAAATTGTAATGAAATTTAATAATTTATGGAAATTGATGGCTTGAGTGTATTTGAGGCAAAGATCATCTCTTAGAATGAAGACGTAAGTAATTAACTTTTCTGAATTAGACAGGTAAATTGAAATTTGAGAAACACTATACCACATATGACATTGTTACTCAACATGCTCCTGAACTGTACTTCAATGCAAGTCAGATCTTCACATTTTTTGGCCCATATTCCATATAAAATTCAGTAAAAATGGGTAACTAGTTATTTCTTTATGTAAAACATTGCATCAGGTAAATAATGTGGTGGGAAACTTTAAGAAATTAATCCTTCTAAAACTTAAGAGAAACTGTATTTCCTTTGTAGGCTTTGTTCTGATGCAAAATCTCACTCAAGAATCTCTGTTTGAGACCTACAATATACTGATATTGAATTCATGTCTGAAAAAAAGTTTTATATTTGCCCATGATTAACAAAATTTTAATCATTAAAGGAAAAATCTAATATTTTTTCATTTTATTCCTTATATTCTACTGAAAAAAATATCTTAGAAAACATTAGGCTTACATTTTAGTTTGCAATTCTATTGCAAAATCTTATGCCTTGCACAATTTGGCAAACTGTCAGAATATCAGGAAAAATCTGTTTAAAACTTCTCAGCCTAACACTGCATACATATTTAGGCACAGAATCATCATAAGGTACCAGATTTTTTTCCCTAATTCTGTGCAGTACAAAAAGGCTACAAAAACATGGAGATTTCCATGACATACTAATTCATAAGTATCAACGGATCGGGCTGTCCTATTCAGCAGTTCTCCATTTTGCTGTTTGCCCTTGGTAGGGAAATACTGATGATTTAAGAGTAAGTTACTCAATGATCACAGCTCAGTGATATCCAGTACACTTTGTCAGTGCAGTACCCCCCGTATCATTTCAAGTCAGTGTAATTTAATGACAACACAGATTCATTAACTGTTGAGAAAATTACTGGACTATCTCACACCCACAGGGATCAAATTCCCCCGGAAAGTCTTTGTACCAGGCCATGAACATGGATAAGAAAAGTTCCGATCTTTTAACCTTAGCACCCTTCCATGAGCCCAGCCACATCCTCCAAGGGCAGGGGATCAGAAAAATGAAAGTACCGGACTACAGGCCACTCGTTTGGCCATAATAATTTCTGTTCAGTGTTATCAAAATGGTAAAAAAGATTAGCATGTCCAGAAATTCCACTAAAAGAGACTGGTATAGAAGCAAAACAATTTAAAGGGTTATTTCTGCTACTGAATGTTCATTGAGTTTGGAAACTATTAAGCCTCAAAACACGTCCAACTAAATGCAACATTAGAAATCAACTAAACAAGTCCTAATGGGACATATGATACCTAAAATCATCTCATTTAAAAATCTCTTGTGAAATAATCTCCCTATAAGAATATAAGGTATACTATTCTTCATGCATATACAGTCTATCAGGGTGGAATCCAATCTGTCTATACCCCGTAAAAAGCAAGTGCTCCTTCAGCAGGTAGGGGACAGAAGAGGAAGAGTCAAGCAGTTCCCATAAAATACCTGCATACCATTCTGCATAAATTTAACAGGAAGAAGTGTGTCTCTGAAGGAAGAGCACTGTTGTTAAACTTCAGTACATTCCCAAGGAACTTCAGAAAAAACTGACATACTTACACTCAGCCTGGTGAAAACTGAAACATTTCAGAATTATCTTCTAACCATTTGGACTCAGAGTATCCTGCGAGACTGACAGCATGCCCCACACTACAACAGGTCAGAAATGCAAAAGCAGCGTGGCCAAAAAGACAGCAGACTTGAGGGTCTGGCTCCAGCCTCCTGCAGTCACTTAAAGAGGTAACATCACCCTAGGTATGCTTTGGCTGGTTATTCTGACATATCTGCTTAGGATGTCATTTCAGCCTCCCAAAAGAGGAGGATCATCAGGATCCTGAGGGAACTGCTGGAGCATCCTAGGAAAGATGGACACTGCTGCTACCGCTGTTACCACTGCAGCTACAGCTACAAGGATTTACAGAGTCAGGGCACAGATGAAGGTGGAAGGGGCCTCTGGAGATAACCTGGTCCAAGCCCCTTCTCAGAGTTAGGTCAGCTAGAGCAGGGTGCTCAGTACTGTGTCCTGTCAGGTTTTGACTGTCTCTTAGGATGGAGAAGCTAAAAATTCTGGGCAACTTGTTCCACTGTTAATCCAACGTCAGAGAAAAAAAAAAAAAAAAAGTTTTCTTCTTATGTTGAAATGGAATTTCCTGTGTTTCAGTTTGCACCAGTTGCCTCTTATCCATCCATAGGGCACCACTGACAAGAGTCTGTCTCTATGTCCTTTACTCCTTCCCATCAATTATTTATCCGCATTGATCCTCCTGAGCACCACATCCCAGCTTCACTGAATTTAGGCAGAGCCACCCTTTCACTTAAAGATCATGTATTTGTTTTAGCAATATCAAGGCAACTTAAGCTGAAATATTCCTGCTACATCTGAAGATAATAAAACAAGGAGGGTGAGACTAGAAACTATCAAAATTTCAGTTTTCCATGCTCACTAGCCACATTCTTCCCCAGATGTCCCAGCAAAAACATGCAACGCAACTTTTTCTTGAGTTCAGTATGTCAAGTCAAAGTACCGATTCCACATAGAACTGAAATTCACTGTTGTATGAATTTAATGTAAAATATACAGACTTGGAATTCACTCAAGTAGTCAAAGCAAATGTAGATCAATTCATAAAGTTAAGAGCAGAATCAGACATGATACCAGTAAGTTAAAAAGCTCTTAGGTATGGAGGAGATGATCACTTAAACACAAAGCTCCCAGTGCAACACTTTAACCCAAAATGTTAGTTATCCTTTGATACACAAACAGGAAAATACTGAGTAGGAACAAGACTATGTTTGACACTATCACTAGTAAAATCTGGTGTCACTTTCCAACATGCAAAACTTAAGGAAGACCTTAAGTAATTCATGACAATTTAAGGAAAAAAAAAACAAAAATTGAGAAATGATTCAAAAATGTGCCTTCTGCTGACAATAAAAATTCACTTTGCTTGGTTTATGTCTGGTTGAAGTCTTCACATTTTTAAAAAATAGGCTAACCGGCAATTTAATTGTGATCTAAACATAATTTATGAAAACCAGAAAACATATACAACCGTGCTTTTCATCTTCATGAAGAAAACTGTACCAAGCTGCAATGGTTAGAAGTTGAAACATAACAAAATGATTCAAAATATGCACCTTTTTAATGGAGAGAGTTATGAAACATTGGAACAATTTATAAAATTTTGCTGTGGATCCTCTGTCAAACAACATTTTTAATCAATGTTTTCTTTACAGAGCATGATCTGATTCAAGCAAGAATTAATTCATGGAATTGCTGTGCTCTTTTTCATATGGAAGGTCAGACTAAAATTCACCATGACCTCCTCCACATTTGTAATTATTGCTCTATTAATTTATAAATATAAAGTTAAGAGGCTTAATAGGTTTAAACAACTGTAAGACTGTCTAGCCATGAGCTGTGCCTTTACTGCCTCAAAAAAGTTAACCCAATACAGATGTATCTGGCTATCTAGCAGAAAAAAAATACTGTATGTGTGAAAAAAAAAAAAATATATATATATATAATTATACGATGTCTTGAACAGGAGGTTCCCTCTACATTCTTAGGGCTCCTTGACTAGTGCTCCTAACACTATCAGAAAATAAAATTCAATTAAATAGTGTAACCACATAGACGCACATATTCATAAAACACAGCCATGTTTCAGCAGGAATGTAACTAAAATTAATTCTGAAAACTAGACTTATACTAGAAAGGTAGAAGCAATAAATAATATGTGATAGAAGCAATAAATGATATGTGATTTTACTATAAAGCACAACATCATATTGCACCATTATCATAGAATCATAGAATGGTTTGGGTGGGAAGGGACCTCACAGCCCATCCAGTCCCACCCCTGCCATGGGCAGGGACCCCCTCCACTAGCCCAGGTTGCCCAAAGCCCCATCCAACCTGGCCTTGAACACTGCCAGGAAGCCAGGGGCAGCCACAGCTTCTCTGGGTAACCTGTGCCAGGGCCTCAGCACCCTCCCAGGGAAGGATTTCTTTCTAACATCTAATTTAAATCTACCACCCTTTAGCTTAAACCCATTCCCCCTTGTCCTATCACTACACTCCCTGATAAACAGTCCCTCTCCACATTTCCTGTAGCCCCCTTAGGGACTGGAAGGCCACAATTAGGTCTCCCCGCAGCCTTCTCTTCTCCAGGCTGAACAAGCCCAACTCTCTCAGCCTGTCTCCATAGCAGAGGTGCTCCAGCCCTCTAATCAACTTTGTGGCCCCCTCTGGACTCACTCCAACAGCTCCATGTCTTTCTTGTTGTAAGGCCCCCAGAGCTGGACACAGTGCTGCAGGTGGGGTCTCAGCAGAGCGGAGCAGAGGGGCAGAATCACCTCCCTCAACCTGCTGCTCACGCTTCTTTTGAGGCAGCCCAGGACATGGTTGGCTTTCTGGGCTGCAAGCACACACTGCTGAGTCACGTTGAGCTTTTCATCAATCAATACCCTCAAGTCCTTCTCCTCAGGGCTGCTTTCAATCCATTCTCTGCCCAGCCTGTAGTTGTGCTTGGGATTGCCCCGACCCACATGCAGCACTTGGCCTTGTTGAACTTCATGTGGTTCACACGGTCCCACCTCTCCAGCCTGTCCAGGTCCCTCCTGATGGCATCCCTTCCCTCCAATGTGTCAACCGCACCATACATCTTGGTGTCGTCAGCAAACTTGCTGAGGGTGCATTATACCGAAATCATATGAAAAAGTAACTTTCAAAAATGAATGCAGCAGCTCTACTGCAAGGAAAGAAAACAGCACAACAAACTCTAATTCCCAGATTATGACATTTGCTGAAGATCAGGTAAATCCAACTTGATTACAAAAAGACTAAGTGACGGTTACTAACATTTGTACTGATTTCAGCTCTCAGTATAGTATTTTATCCCTGTTTAACTGACTTCTACAAACAGAAGCCTTTGTATCACAAACCAACTACTCGCAGTCACTTCACAGAAATCCGTATAATATACAAGGTTTAACTGCATAATTTTCTTATACTCAGATCCTAAATTAGTAATAACCTTATGATAAAACAAAAAAGAAGTTACGCATATGCAGTCAAGTCTCACATAATCCCGTGGTCAGCAAGTTACAAAGGAACAGAATGGCAATTTTGCTTTTCACAAGACTAGATTAAATGCAACTTTCAAGCTGAAGTTGTCACTCAGCTGTCTTTTCCTCTTTTGGGGCTGCAGCAAAGGAAGGAGCAGTCTTAGCTGGTCGTGGTACTCACAAGGTTTGGGAATGGCAATCACGAGAGGTTCCCCACCAAACAACAAATCTCACCGAGGGGCAGAGCACATTCATGCCCATCTCACACCCAAAAAGCATCAGGAACTTGGAGCGTTGGGACCAGGATGCACGAGCAGGTCTGATGCAATTAACACAATGTACAAGATGCAGAAACAGAACCCAGAAGTACCGCTCGCAGAAGAAAACCCTCCTGGAAACACCTTCCAGGACACAATGCCCTGACCTAGATGGCACTGCCACCGCTGGTACTTCAGCAACATCCCGCCAGGCTGAATTCCTGAGAGTGGTCTCAGGCTGTGGGGAGAGCCTGGTGCTCCTCCATGGGGACGGCAGCAGTGGCAGCAGCCTCACCTCTGGAGTATGTGCTCTGGCAGACCTAGTCACTGCAGCACAAAGGAAGGAGCTCCAAGAAGTGAGCACATTATATCACCTCGGGGAAGACAAGCAGATAAACAGGATCTTCAAAGACACTGAACAGACAAGAAGCTAAATGCTCTGCAGCTCTTCATCTATGAAACAGTTAGAGGCCCTCAACAGCACTGATGATGAACAGGATGGACACCTCAGGTCATTGGATTAGGATCAGTGCTAGTTACCACTCAGAAGAAAGGGCTGGCAGATGTTTTCCTCAAGTGTCTGCACACAATGGCAGAGTTTGGCTCACAAAGAAGGCAACTTAGATGTCCAAGTCTGGTCACAAACCTATGACATGATCAGAATCTTGGCACAGCACACACAACCTCAGCAGTGTCATGCATGGGAACAGGGTACGTAGGGAGGATTAGCTGGAGTTAAAACTAGCTAGAGACGCAAACAGTAATAAGAAATGATTCCACAAAAATTACAAGAGAAAAAAGAAGCTCAGAGAAAATCTAGATACATTGATGAATAAAGAAGACAGTCTAGAAGTAGCACCGAAAAGACTAAGTACTCAAAACCTCTTTTGCTTAAGTCTTGAGAAGGACTGCTCCAAAACCTCGGCATGCACTGGCACAGTCAGAAAGAAAAGTAGCAATGTGGGGAAAAATGGGTTATGGCTACTTAAAGAAGTTAAATGTTCACGAAGCCGTGTGGAGTTTTTCCAGGACTGTGGAGGATGCTCACTGCTGTGACCATCAGAACACTGTGATAGATCTAGATATAATGACATCCAGAAAAATTCTGGAGATCTCTGATGACTAGAAATGGGCTACAGTAACAGCCATTTTTAAGGAAGTCAAAAAGAGGATTGAGGAACTATAGAATACTCAGCCTCAGCTCAGTCCCAGTGAAGATCACGGAGTATGTCTTCAGAAATCGTTTCCAAACACAAAGGGAACAGAAAAGTAATCAGGAATAGTCAACACATTTACCAAAGGCAAATCACGCTTGACCAGCCAGGTTGCCTTTACGACGAAATGATTGGCTATGCAGATGAGGGCAAAGCAGTGGATGTAATACATGTTGACTTTAGCAAGGCTTCTGACACCATCTCTTACAGCACTTGCATTTGCAAACTGAGAAAGTACTGGCTGAAGAACAGACTGCTAGGCACTAGACACATCAAAAATTGGCAGGACCACCAGACTCGCAAGGCAGCGATCAATATCTTGATGTCTAGTGTGTAACAGGTTACTCCTATTGTCCCCAGGGGCTGATGCTGGGGACAATATCATTCAATATCTTAAACAATAACATGAATGATGTGACAGAAAACGCGCTCAGCAAATTTGAGAGCAACACCAAACAGAGAGTGAGAGCAGACGTGCCAAACAGCAGAGCTTCAGTCCAATGAGACCTTGAAAAATTTCAGGTCTACACCAACAGAAACCACACGAATGTCACCAAGGAGAAATGCAAGTTCTGCACCAGTGTAAGATAATCTCAGCCCTGCTGTGAAGGACCTGTGATTATGCTGGATTCCAGGTTAAATATGAGCTTGCTAGCAATGTGCTCTCGTTGCAAATACAGCAAACTGCATACTGGGCGGCGTTACACGGAGCATGGACAGCAGAGTAAGGAAAAAAGATTCTCCTCTATGCTGTACTAGTAATAATCTACTTGGAATATCATGTCCAGTTTTGGGTCCTCAGTTCAAGAGGGACATTAATAAAATGGGAAGGGTCTGCAAGGTCAATGGTCAAGTTGGTCAGCAGCCTACAGCAGACAAACCTACAGAGCTCGCAGAAGCTGGGAGTGTTTCAGCCAGTGAAGGGTAAACTAAGGGGCAATTTTACAGCAGCTTAATAGGGAGCGAGAATGACAACTCAGCCAAACCCTTCTCAAAAGCCCCAGGCAGCATCGGAAAGGGCAGCAGCCCTGACTGTGCCGTAAGAGGTTCACATTGGACATGAGGAAAAACTCTTTGGCAAGAAGGCAGTGCAGCATTGGCACAGTGGCTGAACTGGAGCACCCTTCCAACCAACGCTCCTCTGATTCTGCAGTCTAACAGCAATTTAAATGAAAGAATTGTTACTGGGTAAATGTTACACAATGTTAAACTGCCGTTGTCTGAAAGTAGTTTACATCTTAACTATCACACTTCATTGGACATCCATGATGTACACAGTACCGTGTTCAGACATAGAATAAAAATGTAAAAAAAAAAATCATATTTGGCCTTCTGAAGATGCTTTTTGTTCAGCCGCACAAAATTATTCTGTCTATGGAGTTACAGAGCACAAAATGGGTCTAGCCTATCTTCTGCCCAGGCTTTTATCCACAAGCAATGTGAAGGTGCCACTTTGATCTAGCCAACGTTCTACTCTTGGTATCATCTCTAGAGTTCGCTGCCCTAACGACATCAACCCCACCTCTGCACCACTCCTTGAGTCCACCTTCTCCACATCAGATGTAATACTCTTCCTCATACCTTTAATTTCACCACTACCGTCTTGCTAACTTCAGCATTTTACCAAATATCTATGCAATGCAAGATCTCAGTATGCTCTCAAATGCTTCTTTCACTGGGCTTATGCCATCATCCATTTATTATTCTCCCACCAGCACTTATGTACCTTATGTGTTTAAATTTATTTTGACAGACTTTGTTAGGGACTTTAGGTGCCTGGAGCAAAGATATATATAAATAAATACCTCGCAGGCAAATGATCACGCATGTTAGAGCATCTAGGTGCTACTACAATTCCTACCTAATGGTGATGACACTCATCTTGCAATGTTTTGAATTCCTAGGAGGGCTAACAGAAGGTAAAATTGCTTAATTCTGGGTTGCTGCCTTGCTTACCTGACAGCACACATTTACTCAGAGTACTGGAGAATCACTGAAAGAATTATTAAGAACTTAAAACTACTTTGCAAACATCAGGGTTAGAGCATCTACGCCATGCTTAGGTATTATTTTGAGGTATTATTATTTAACAGAAAAAGTAAGGGCTGGAGAAATCTGTTTAAAACCCTGAATAGGTCTATTGTGGCTAAAAACTAAACAGAAAACTCACATATGCCAAGAGAACAAACAAATATGTGCTTGCTGGCTGCCCCGGCAACCCATTAGCTCCTATTCTTACGACCAGAGGGCACAGGACACATCATTGCGCAACTAAACCACGACACAGGACCGCTCCACAGGACCCCCCAGCCTCCCCACTCTCGCTTCACCACCCCACCGCCGCCATTTCGCCCCCCCCCATCTCACGTACA
>VXBL01010431.1:1166364-1182897 GCA_013400195.1 Aramus guarauna
CCCCCCCAACCGGCGGTGTGTATGGCGGGAGGGTGCTGCGGAGCGGGCAGCTGCCTCCCGGTGTGTCATCCCCCCGCCCTTAGTCGATGCGTCCCGGGGGCTTCGTGCTCTGGAGGGAGCACCGAGCTCCCCGTGCCCCGCAGCCGTGTGCCCGTGGGTCTGTGTGCTGGGAGCGGTGCAGACGCGCCCTGGGTCCCACTGGGTTCCCTTGCTGGGGGTTCACCTGCCGTCTGCCCGCTGAGCTTTGTCCCTGGCCTCACTCCATCTGTGCGGTGTGCTCCTTGCTCGGGAGTCCCCCTGCACGCTTGTACCCGGTGTATTTTTGCATGGGCTTTGCCTCAGGAGGGGTTTTCGTGTGCGTGCCCCTCTTAGGGTGTGTGTGCCCATCATATCCACCCTCTGGCTTGCTGTCCCTACTCCCAGTTCAGGGGGGAAAGGTTGTGCAAACGTATTCAGCAAAACACACCACACAGATTCTTCATGCAGTAATATGTTTTGTTGTACAATAATATCTTTTTTTTTTCTTTCCCCCTACAGTTTTCTGGTTGTTGATATATGCAGCACTCCCCTGTGTTATATTTAGCCAATATACTGCATCGTGCCAGTCTCACAGAGTACTTTTTGCAAGAAGATGCTCTAAGTAGCATACATCTCCAGAGACCAGTGCATGTATGTTTGCAGCAAAAATACAGAAACAAAAAGTGAACAGAGTAGAAGTACTTGTGGAAAATAGCCACCATATCTTTGGGAGGGTAATACAACGCGTATGGAATGTATAACACAACCAGGTTTCTAACAGAGAAGGCTTACAGAGGCTAGGACAACGGTGTTTGGGTTTTTAAACAATTGAAGCTCATTCTGTGCTTATAGTCATGGTCAATAGGTAGAAGGGAAATTCATACAACACCCTGCCAAGAGAGTTTGTGAACTAGGCATGGATCTTGCACTGAGAATCTCAGAGTATGGGAAAAGATAACGCACAAGTAAGAAGAAGCAAAGAAGTTACAGAAAGGAAATGATAGTAATTTGATGCAAAATCCATCTGGAGGGTTTTGAAAAAATTGGATTCTTGGCTGAATAGGAGAGAAGATGATAAAACAACAGACTAGTACCTGTTCTGTGAGAGGAAGGCCAGATAGTTCTCTCAAAAATGGTCTATGACAAAGGAATGCAGTTCCATTCAGCTCATTATCAAGCTGGATTTTACACAGATATGATACTCTGGAGACATAGAATTTAGTTTATAAGGGAGTTGGATATTTACAGCAATGTTGAGAATTCCCAGATGCTCCTAAAATAATCTGGAGAAGCAGGAAAATAATCTTTTAGGAGTCAGGCTTTCCTTAAAATTAAGCATTCCGATGGGAACCTGAGAGGCAAGCTGTCCCACCTCTGTGTTCAAGATTCACTGTTCTTGTTGTTTGAAAGGTGAACAACATCCTCTTTGAGCACAAGTAGTCCCAAGATTGCAGGCAATTTTTCAACTTTTATTAAATTTTTATACAGTTAGAATTGTTGAGATCAGGACTGGAGAGGACCTTAGGTCACCTCCAAAAAAAACCTTGTAAGAACCTGAAGCAAATCCATTAAATAAAGAATAAGTGAATGTAGAGATGCCTGTGATAAATAACTGTGTGATATTTTGACACTCCAAATTAGTAAGAATCAGAAATGCTCAATACGAACAAAGTGAATTTCATTTAAAACATGTTCACCTAATTAACTCTTCTCTCATTTATAGTCACGCTGACGTTTCCCAGCTCTTTCTTACGTTGTAAGAAGCCACTAAAGATGATGTCCACTGGTTTTATGCTGACCATTTCTTCTGTTTCACCGTATATATATGTGTTTCACCATATATATCTATACTCGTTCCACTATCTGCCAAGAACATATAACTAAAAAATGCACTGGTTCATGTCATGACGGATGGCAATGCTATTTTCCTGTAAAAGTTAATACATCTACCTGTGAGACTGAATGCACAGCCTGAATCTTTGACCGTGAGCATCCTTGCTGCTTCTTTGTGAACGGTTCCATTTTCATTGCCGTCTTTCTTGCATGAATCGAGGTCAGTCAGAGGTGAAGGGCAGAGAAACAGACTAGTGGTTGGCTGTTCAGCCTCCTGGATGAAGTGGCTGAGATCTTCCAGAGCCCTGACGTGCTCTGAAATGCCAGCTGCTGAAAAGCCAGCGTTGTCTCCACTCAGATGATCCCAGTGATCCTCCGTGCCATACACGCTGTCTTTGTGTATTTGTATTGTGTTGTATCTTTTAAATCATAGATGTCCTTGCCAGTACATTAATTCTTATGGGAAAAATTGCTTTGTCACCCATTGCGTTCAGCTGCTTCGTTTGTGAGGCTGGAAACGGCAGAGCAGGGCACAGAAAGATTGGCAGTGGGGCTCGAAACCGGTGGTTAGCGCGGAGGGTGACAGCGGGGCTGCTGATGCGTTTCGATTACAGCTATTACGGGCAGGAAGCGGTCTTTCATTCTGTGTTCGCATGGCACTTCACACGCTGTATTCCTGCTTTGTAACTGGATCCGAAGTATTAAATAGTAATAAGCCTTTGTGCCACTTAACAAATAAAAACTGCTGATTTTCAGAAGTGCTTAATGCTTCTTGGCTCCGTGGAAACAGAATACTTCTAAAATTAAATAAATCCCACTTATATTTCCGGAAAGTGTGGACTGTCCCCTTCTGTTGTTCCACAGGCTGACGTCTGGGTGGGAGAGTCTGAAAATTACATTCTAACTTTTACAAGTTTTCTTGATGCGGATTTACCTTTCCAAGCAAGCAGCGGAACTTACCTTTTTATTGATGAAGTACTATGCTTCACACTTAAATATAGACCTTATACGTGGGCTTACCTGTGTGCTTTTGGCCAGGGCTCTACACAAATTCCTGCTCAGCCGGTCCTAGGACCTTGCTCAAAATGTACACAATTTTTTCCAGGACTTGACATTTACTGTCCATAATCCTTCAGAGTTAAATTTGCTGCTCTTTGTGGTTTAGGATAGGTGTGTTTTTCCCATGTAGCAAAATTTGTTCTGTCTTGAAACTGATAAAGCCCTCTGTAACCATCTTCGTGGTGATACACTGATCAGGAAGGCAGGTTTCTGCTGCAGTGTTCATCTCCTGGAAAAGTCATCTCGGGGTTTTTTTTTCCTTGTTTTTTTAATTTAAAAACACATGGTGAAAGAAGATCCTCCACAGGCTTTAGTGGGTTGTTCAGTGCTTGATTACTGTTTAAAAATATGCACCTTATTTTTAGATTAGCTTCAGCTCCCACCCATTAAATCTTAGCTTATCTTTCCTAGAATGAAGAGCTTTCTCTTATCCAGGTTTTGTTATCCCCACTTTCTGCTGTAGACTGTGGTCATCCCTCAGGATAAGAGAAACAGTACTCAGGGAGTTGATCGCAGTGCAGTATGTTTTCTAATTCTCCAGTTGTTGTCATTGGACTTGTCTGAACCCTCTCCAAGTTTTCAGCTGACATCTTTCCTGATTTTTTCTTTTCTTTTGTCACTTCGATGAAGATGTGAATAATAATACAGCATTCTGATACTGGTCAGACCAAAGCAAGTGCTGACGTAATGCGGTTTTCTGATTCACGCTTGGTTTTGCATTCATCTATCCAAGTGCAGCATTAGACCTTCCAGTCTCAGAGGTGTGCTGCTGTGACTCTCAAGGGCTCTTAAGGAATTTATTACCAATGTATAGAAATACATGGACGATTACGGCAGATATATAGAAAATTGTGCTCTGTGCCTTGTCCTTAGCACCATTTAAATCACTAGTATAGACTTGTTCGAATCCTCCGTCTTTGTCACCACTGCTCCTGCAGTTTTGGGTCAGCTGCTCGCAGTTGGAAATCATTTTCCCTGTTCTTCTCTATAATTGATAAAAATGTCAAATAATGGAGCTTAGGACCAACGCTGACATGACATCACTGTAAATACACTGACCTTATGATGATTGCCTCCTTGCAATCACATTTTGTGACTGGTCAGGTAACGAGATCTCTGAAAAAGCATGTATTTTCATCAGAACAAACCCGCTGGTTCCCCAATTTTAGCAGAAAGACGTGAACTGGTTTGAAGGGTTTTCAATCAAGGGAACTGGAGACTTTTAAGTGCCACAATTCTTTTTTGGAAACAAGAGACCTGAATTCCTGCATCAACAGCTGTATCTCTTACCCCAGGAGCGCGAAGATAAGACAGTAAAGCAATCTATGTGAGACGGTTTCTAGAGACAGGCGGGAAGATCAATCAGTCATTCATCCCCCGTCTATCTGGGATCTAGATGAGCATTTAGATTAAGCTACATAAATTATAATAAAAATGGTACTGACATAGAAGAGCCATCAGCACTGTACCTCAGAATAACGCAGTGATTTGGGATTTACAGAGGGATGGTGAAAACTGGGCAATTTAATAGAACAGAGTGTACATATGTGCCAGGGAGAAGGCGAAAGTGCAGGATACGAGCAGCCTCTTCACAGGGGGTCTTTATTTTTCCATTGCACTGTAGCAATTACAGAAAAAAAAAGTGTTAATGCAACAACCAAGTGTCTTTATAACCGGTCCCCACGTGTTCACAGAAGCCGAGGTGCTGCAGACAGCTGCGTTTGGTCTGTCTGTGTGTGGATTTGTTCTGCGCTCTCGCGATAGTTCCTGAAGAGCTGGTCAACGCGGGGCTTGGTTTTGCTGCCTGCGCTTAAGCGTGCAGCACCATTTGTGATGCCCTCGGGCACATCGCCTGCACGTTAGGTCCTCCTCCAGGTTGGCACTGATCTCACATCTTGTGTCATATCTACGAGCTCCACACAGACGTCTCTGATGCAGTGGAGCATTTGAAAGGGCTTCCAGCATGCCTGTGGTGAAAAAAGCCCTACCATCAGCAGTGTGAGGAGAGCAATTCGACTGCGAAATGATCGCTGGTTTCCAGTGACTATCAAACAGAAAACCTCTGCCTGTCTTCGGAGTTCAGGTGCCCCGTGCATATGTAGATGCCTAAAACATCTCTGAATCCTGAGCCAAGTCCTACCTGGACACAAAAAGTCAAAGTCTTTAGCTGTCAAGCAGCTTTGTGTGGGGTTGTGTGTCACCGCCAAGTTTGTGTCCTGCAGAGATGCAAACACTTGCTAGAACTGAATTAGCACTTTGCAGCCAGGTAGCCGGTAGCCCAAGAGTTAGCAGCGATCTTCTTCAGTGGCATGGGTTTCTCACAGCTCCGTAAAGTTCTTGGATTTATGAGAAGTCACCAGCAGCTGAGGCTCAGCCCTGGGGTTTTTAAATCAAAATTTTCCACCGTGGTACAAAAATATTCTGGAGGTCAGGTTCCAGTTTACGAGAGAGCAAATTACTGGGCACATTGAGTGGCCGGTGCAGCACACATCAGGCTTGATCGTCATTAACGTCATTCTCTGCCTAAAACCTGAAATGGTAACACAGATTTCAGTACTTGGAAGCCATCATGATGGAGCTCTTCTCTTGGTAAAGCTCTGACTTTGGTAATAAATTTCTCAATAAGTATTTTCTGTACAGTTCACTTTGGGATATCTGCTTTTATCACCCTGAGAAAAAGAGTTTGAGGTGGGACTGATACCACCTAAATTTAGCTGTTCAGAAGTACAGCATCCCATCCAGGCTGGACACCGAGATATTTTCTGTAGCAAACAAAGGAAGAGTAGTATCTTAGAACATAATTCATCCCATCTTAAAATAAGAGAGCAGAGCAGATAGGGTCAACTGTTCTCCAGGGACGTTTAGTTCATTCAGTTCGCATCAAGTGCCCTGCTGAGTAGCTTGGAGTTGATAGCTTGATTTTTTTGTGATAACTGAAGTTAGGCAGAAATTGTTTCCGTTGTTTACCTAGGAAAAATGCAGAATTTTAAAGCAAATTTCAACCCCATAAAAATGTTACTCCTGTTACACATTGACTAGCCATTGCAAAATAAATTGACTATTTAGCACAATATCCTTCACGTTCCCCATCAGAAGTAGTATTTTACATTCCCCACTCCGCATTTTCCTTACTGATCCTCGAGATTTATTCCCTCCCTCACTAAAACCTTTTTATTTTCCTGAACTCCGTATTTGCTAAAATATTTCTCTTTTTCAAGTTTTTCCAAATCATTGGAAGTCTGAAGTACCTTCGCATAAATCCATACAAGTGGCTAAACAATATTCAGGACTTTTATTGATCTAAACTATCAGTAGTAAATAGTAAACTGTCCCTGTACTTTGGGGTCACATTTTACTACAGCACACCACTCTGCTGGAGGTACTGATGTCATCTACCTTAGAAATACAAATAAATGGTGCATAGCTGGATTTCCTTTATAATCTCCCTTAATAAATTCTGCAGATGACACACAATATCTTCTGGATCTGTAAAAACATCACTTCTGGAAATAAAGCAAGGATATTTTTTCTTAGCAGGCTGACTTGTAATAGATTAGATAGCGGAAAAAGTATGACATGTCACCTAACGTGCATTTTTGGCAGTCTGTTTTGCTTGTATGCATAGGTCTACACTTGGTCAAAATATTGTGGCTTTCTTTGTGATTCTGTTTTTATCTGACAGCAAAACTGCACAATAAAAAAAAAAAAGTTAATGGCATCAATTAAGTTTTTTGGTGGAAAATTATGCAATGTAAACACGCTCTGCCAGTGGTTTTAAATGCATTGCAGAGTGTTTAGTAGATTCCTTGGCTTTGTCAGTGGGCGCTGGTTTGTATGTAGTGGCACTGATGACTTTATAAAAACAAATGACAGAGTTGTTTACGCTGCCCCACTAAAGGAAATAATCATATTTAATAGTGCTGGTTTCCCATACAGGGCTAAAAAAAAACAACTCTTGCGCTATATGCTGTAATAAGCTTTTTATAAATGTGCTCATGTGGTGCTCAGCAGAGCCCGCTGTGCCGATACTATAAAAATGAAAGGGACCTTCATAAGCTTTAAGTGCTATCATATATTACCGTGCAGCAACATTCCCTCTTGTTAATAAAGTTTGTAAGAAATACGCAGGCAAAAGATTAAAAATACATGGATGATGCTATCCGCGGCAATAAAAGCTGATGTTGTTTGGACTGCTTGTTTATTTGCTCGCCCTACATGCGATGCTTGAAGGAGTACGGTGAATATGATTGAACAGATGAGTTTTTTCCCTCCGGGCCTTGCTTTGCCCTGGCCAGCATCATCCCGGGGATGCTGGTCCAGGGATGCAGGCTGCTTCCCTGAGCCCTCTGGTGGGCTCCTTCCTCCACTGCAGCAGGCAGCTCCTACACACCAGGCGATGACTCTGCTCGGAAAAAAAAAAAAAAAATAAAAATTATCTTTATGAAACGTGAGCAGTTTCCTCATCTCCCCGCATAAGAAAATCGTGTGAAAATAAAATACAACTGGTATTTCATTAAAGGCGATGAGAAATTTTCAGGGCTTTGACCACAGATATCTTATTTTTGCTCTGGCATCCAGCAATAACGGTGATTATTGAATTGCAACACAGAAAGCTCTTCTGGGAATAGATATGCAGCGCAGCCTGTCATTGCTTGGCAAAATGCACTCAGGTGCTGATGTAAATGGAAAGGTTGTATATTTGAGATAGTTTCATTGGAGAAATCATAATAAAATGGATTAAGAGACACCTGAAAGGCTTCTTGGTTTAAAACTAAAATATCGGGGCATTTCCTGACAGCATCTGGATTCTTGAGGGAAATTAAATGCCTGGTAATATTCTATTTGGAAGAAAATAAATTAGCAGCATATGTAAAATATATCTGACTGGCTATTAAATTATCTTCTCATCCACGGGTTGTACTGACTTTTGATTCCATTCTTTATTGGAATTGCGACCCAGCACATTGCTATGCAGTACATCAGGAAGGCACGGATCCAGCTTATCAAAGATCCTCAAGTTTTGAAATTCTGTTGATAGCGATATTTTAGTCCCAGGGGAACGAGTGGGACTTTGTCACCTCTTCTGCCTCCAGGAACATACATTCCCAATGGGACAGAATATCCCAACATCATAATCGGCCCAGTGCAGGTGCTGTTACGTTGTTTTTCATGATGATGGGGCAGAATTACTAGGCTAGTTTAGCAACAGTGGTGTGAAGAGGATTAAAGTACAGATCATCCACAGAAATGTGTGTTTCAACAGTTGCACGGTATAAGGCACCAAAATGAGTGTAAGAGGCCTGCAAGCGACGCAAATGAGTGGTCTATGATGAGACCAGATTATGGAGAGAACAGGGAAAAATGGGGTATGGATAGCTGGAAAACTGGGCACAACTTTTTAGGTAGCAATACTTTTTTAGTAGCAATACTTTTTATGGACAAACTGGACAGAGTGTAACTTAAAACCAGTGTACACAGCTTAAACATAGGTCAGGACTTTCAGCAGCAATGTTCTTGGACGATGAAGTGTCCCTCAGCTGGAGTCATTAAAAATTCAACATTTGTCATATCTCTGTAGTTGCAGTCCCTTGGTATCTTCTATTCAGAGTGTGGGAGGTTATAAATATTGTTGATGAGTCAGCATTTGCTTTAGACTTCTTGGTCTTTACTGGCTGTGTTTGCACTTCTTATTCACGTTGTCACCATTTGTCAATGTGAACCTTCACCCAAGTGGAGGGGATTTACAATGAAGTCTGAGAGACATTTGCCTTTGGCACAATTAATGCCAATTTGGACCCTTCTTTTATTAAAGGGGATTTTAAAAATTGCTTTCCCTTTTCATTAAAAAATGCAAAAGAAGAACAAGATGATACAGTGTTTACCTGTCTTTGGGAAGGGCATGTTCCTTCAAATATTTTCCAGGAGAGCTGGAAGGATACAAAAATCCCGGTTTGGGGATGAGCAGTTCTGGCACAAATACCAAGAGACGACACTTCCATCCTTAAAATAAGCCCCCCGACATAAGTGATAATTTAATATACATCATACCATCTGCCTGCAGAAATGTGCAAGCTGCTCCCAAAGAAGTCAATGGGAAATGCATTTTTCCTATTATTTTAAGCATTTCAAGATCTAACTTGATGTCACAAAAGCGTGCAATAATCACCTTTCCCCAAAGACAGATACAGCTTGCTGCTAGAGAGAGTAATAACTGCTGCAAACCCCACCATTTCTCCTCCTCTTCCCTCTGCCCTTCACAACCTGCTGGATGAAAATACAGACACTGCCGAGTGCTCTGCTAGTTGAAAAGGCAGATGGGGAAGGGAGAAGGTTTCAGAGCCACAAGGCCTAGGGGGTCCTGGCGGCAGCTTTTCTCTTTATCCACCATGAGGTCCCATCCTGAACACTTTTACTAACCTTGACTTCACCTACAGGAGCGTGTCAGCAGGCAGGGTACGTGCTAAGACGTGCAAGGAGCGTTTGAGGCCAGAGAAAGGATTGAGCTAGCTGTTTCCCCACTGTACCAGTTCATAGAAAATGCTAAGCTGAGTCAAGCTTTGCAAAGGTATTTATGTGTCTGGGTCTTCTGCTGCCTCCCCCTCAGGCTCGCTGGAGCATGGGTCCAGCCTTGGCAGGACTGCACTGAGTCTTCTGAGGAGTCTGCTCTTTCTGATGAGGTCACTCACAAACGCTTGTAGAAAAATTTGAGAATAAGGCAAACATACCATGACAATTCCCTGGCACTTCCTCTTGTGGTGAACCTGCCACTCAGGCATTTCATAGAATCCCAGACTGGTTTGGGTTGGAAGGGACCTTACAGCCCATCTAGTTCCAACCCCCCGCCATGGGCAGGGACACCCTCCACTAGCCCAGGTTGCCCAAAGCCCCATCCAACCTGGCCTTGAACACTGCCAGGGAGCCAGGGGCAGCCACAGCTTCTCTGGGCACCCTGGGCCAGGGCCTCAGCACCCTCACCGGGAAGAATTTTTCCCTTGTATCCAATCTAAATCTGTTAGTTTAAAGCCACTACTCCTTGTCCCATCACTACTTGCCCTTATAAACATTTCCTCAGATGCTGTCTTGATCTTGTACTATGAAATTATAATCGTTCTCCACTCATGTCCTTACAGCACTTGTTGATCTGCAGGACATCTCTCCCTTCTTCTCCAGCCTCAACCGTCCATTTCAGTCAAATTCATGTCTTCTCATGTTGATGTTGTTCCATAGCCTCCATCATCCTTACTCCTTGCATTGACACTTTCCCAGCTTCACAGTGTCCTTTTTGAGGGGGAAGAAAGGGGACCCAAAACCCACACATTTTTCAATGTGCAGGGGCACCATGATCTAGAGACATGGAAAGCAAAGAATTATAAGTGGGTTTGGTTGGAAGGGACCTTTGGATGTCTCCACTCAAATCCTACACTCAGAGTAGGCCTAGCTTAGACCAGGCTGATCAGGGGTTTGGGTATCTCCAAGGATGGCAGTTGCATCGGCTACAGTAGTTGTCAGTACAGTACTTGGCTTCAGTACCTGTCAGAGATTTAGAGCTGCTTTTCCCCACACACTTTAGTTTGCCATGACAGATGTTGAATCTCAGCTCCCATTTTATGATCCGACCTCTCAGTGCTATGAGGTTTCTGCAACCGGTTTTCATTTGCACAACCTCGAATAATCCAATGTCATCAGCAAATATATCATCCATATCATCAGATTTGTTCAGCAGCCCACCTCCCAGCACTAGGATCCCATTAACAATCCCCGTCTCTTGCAAAACGCTTTGTTGCTTGTCCTTTAATCAGTGAGAAACCATATATCTCCTACCATCTCATGCACGTTGCAGCTTGCTTTCCTTTGCAGCCTTTGGTAAGGGCCTTTGAAAGGTCACATACGCAACACAACCAGATTAACGTACTCGGTGGTGCTGGTGAAGAGCTCTAGCAGTTTTCCTAAGCAAGACTTCAGCCTGCAAAACCCATGCGGACTCTTCCCCAACTTCATGCACTTAACGTTTCTGTTCTCTGTTATAATTACTAGCAATTTCCTCTGTACGAACCATTCAGATTCAAGTTCTTTTGGCATTCTTCAATGCGTACACTACGGCCCGATGTTACTCATTTTACACCCTGGCCCTCTGTTGGCCCTTCGTGCTGCCTGGCAGGCTGATTAATCCTGTCGTGTTTGGAAAAGGATTGATGATCTGTTCACGCTCTTAGAAAGTTGTTCTCCAAATCTTTTAGTCTACCTTTTTAACAGAATGTATGTTCTCTACTATTTCCTTGTTTGAACATGAAGTCTTCTTACTTGTAATAGCCTCCTTCGCTCTGATCTTTAATTGCAGTAGCTTTCTTCTGGTCTTTTTAAAGTCTTTTTTGGTACACTATGTATTTTCTGTGAGTCTCTAATATGGTGTCTTTAAACAATATCTCTGCTGCTTGCAAACATTTCACCCAAGTCATGGCTCTTACTAATTTCCTTTTAACAAGTCGCCTCGGTTTTTTTCTAGGGCTCCTTTTTAAATCCAAGACGGCACTGGTGGTATTTTTGGCTTTCTTTTTCCTACGACAGTACTGAATCTTGGTACATTAATGGTTTCTCGTACAGACTGTCTCTTTGATAATACCATAGTGAATCTGGGCTGCACCAGGAGTTCCTTCTCCACCGACTGCATCTCCAGCATCCCCTGGCCGAGCGATTGAGGAATAGTTATAGTTCTCCTGGGTGTGGTATTCCAGTCTGTTGGCATCAGCATTACTTGTTGATACAGTTAACTTATCTGATGTGACTCTTTTGTTTTCTTTAACTGTGGCACTACTCCTCCACAATACAAATTACTCTCTCCGTCCTGTATAATTTATAATTTGCTCTGATAGTGTCCTGATTATCTTCTCTCCAGTAATTTGCTGCAATGCCTGTTAATGTTCTGCACTCAAAAGCAGACCATTTGGTTCATCTATCTTGTCTTTTATACCATTTGTATTGATATGAGGAGTACATCAACGTGTGCCCCAACTGCCTGTTTTATGTGCCCACTGAAGTTGGATCTGAATTGTCCAAAGAGACCTTCTCCGCTTTCAACTGTATCTTTTCCACCTTCATTCATACCCTTCACTCCAGAGCACACAATTCTTGGCCAGGATTCAGCTCTCAGACAACTACCATCCTTTACACTCACACCAGGACACTGTACAGCCAGGAAGGACAAGCTGAAGGTCAAGAGAGCAACCTCACAGCTGGGAGCTTGAGTATGGGCTTGTGTCAAGGCAAAGACATTACCTCGACAGTGGGAGCTCCTGTTTCTAATGTACTTCATTTCATTACCCTTAAAATGGATAGACAGAGGAGGACTCTCCCACCAGTGATACCCCTGTAGCTGCACCTGCGCATAACTTCTCCATCATGCCCCATAGTCAACACATCATCCAGACCTTCCCAATGGAAAATGTGTCTTAAGCCATGTTCCCCTCTAGAGCAGAGAGATCTCCTCCAGTGCTGCAGGACTTTTCCATACTCTTGTAGGTGGTAGGCTGGAAGATCGCTCACATGCAGGGAGGAAAGACACCCCTCAAAAGCACAAGGAGAAAAGGAGAGACTGCTGCTTGTCTTTAACCATTGAGGGGGTAGAGAAGTCGGACATCTTATGGTAGACCCACATTCACCACATTTTCAGAGAACTTGAGATTGCAGCTATACCTTGAAACCTTCCTCCCACACAGACCCCACCAGGAGGACACAGAAATTATTTTTTTCCCCCATCCTTGTGAGATTCAGACACAAGGAAGGTGTTGAGCAGATCAGCCCTGTAAAGGACACGTTAAATCACCATGACGTTACCAAAGCTGTCCCACCTTCCCTGGCTCGCAGGTGTTCTTTGCAGGCATCATTCTTCTCTTTATACCACCCCAAACATTTGGATGGCTGTGGGTTGAGCCAGACCACAATATTGATCTGGATTAAAATGAAAGAGAAAGAAAGAAAGAAAGGATGAGTTCTATATTATATACATAAATATATAAATAGATATATTAGGAGTTTCACAGTCCTACTCCTAAAAGTCTTTGGAGATGACTGCCACCAAAACCCAGTGGCATTGTCGGTCTGCACGTTCTTGATGAGCATATGGCTCTGGTGGGGTCTGGGCTGCGTCTTCTCCCTCCCGCGAGAGTGGAGCTGCTGATTTGGAAACAGAGTTGGAAAACATTGAGATGCTGGAAGGTGCACGTTCTTGCTGCAAAGCTCTTACAGGTGTGCTAATGAGAGACAGCGCTCTGCTCATCACAAGCCTGAGACCTTGGAGAATATTAGTAAAAATGCCAATTTGCATGTCTTGGGGTTAATTGAGGAAATCTCCGATGGAAAATCTTGCTGTCACTTCTGAAGCCTGTTCTGAATACAAATTGTATGCCTCCACGGGATATTGTGAAAGCTTTTCAACTTCTTCGTAAACCTGTAGAAACAAGGAAGGTTGTTAGCTCCCAGAGCTCACAAAGAAAGTTTTCCCCAAAATTTTGTAGTCACTTTTTATCTGCGTTGACATTAACATGGGACTCATAGACCAAGCATGGAGCATATGTGGGATCCTCTACCAAACAAACAAAAAAGGAGCATGAATATTTTCTCAGATATTACCTAGGCCACATGTTTTTCAAAGGAAAAGAGAGACTTCTGCCTGCAAAAAAAAATTGTTTTAAAGTGGGATAACTCCCTTACTTTATGCCTTTACTCCATGCCAAATTTCATGTAGATAAAAAAAATTACTCGAATTCTTTTATCTTTCATTAAGATGAGAACTTGTTTGACAATATGCTGTTGTCTCATTGGGAAACTTAGGAAAGCGTAGAAGAAAGAAACTAGTTAATTCACCTGATACTGATGAAGAATCAGTGCAGATTTCTATTACACCAGAATCACAATGTGTTTTTTCTTCACCTGATCTTCTAGGGAGGCTTCTTTGCTTTTACAACTGTTTTATTATATGCCACTGTAAGATTACCACTGACAGTGCAACTCACAACCAGAAATCCAGAATATTTCTATGTTTAATTGCAAATGCTGTGTGATTCTCTGATCATTCCATCAGCCGTTAGGGGATTTTATAAATGTCTTGCTCCACATTATGTCTGTATAATTAACTGCTCTTGTTGAAACACCTAATTTTTTTAGGAGTTTATGGAGAATACTAGGCAGAGGCATTGGTTTGATGCTGATTTTAAATGAATTATTACTTGGTTTTCAAAGCTAGCTGTTAGTAGTTTTGACATTCAGTCTTTTTTTAAACCAGCATGTCCTATGGAACAAAAAGATAAAAAATTAATCAGAAAAGGCAAGAAAAGAGAGCAAAAAGACCAAATTTTGCCCTCAGCAAGAGTTCCATAAAACCAAACTCAGTTCCTGAACCTCCATCAGAACAGGAAAGTTTTACCAAATTCCTTTCACTTACATTTTTCCAGTTTTCTCATCTGAGCATTCAGACGTGGCTGTGCGATGCTGCTGATTTCAACGTGTCGCAAAGGGTATAATTAAAAGCAGAATTCTACCTTGATTATCGCTCTGATATGTGCACTTACCGGCAGTCACAAGATGATGAGCTGCTAAAACCGTACAACCATGCAAAGTGTTATGGATAATGCAGCGTGCCCTCGTTTGGGGTGGCTTTCTAGTTAGTGCCACGGAGGCATCGGTGAGGGGAGAAGATCTTGGGGTGAAACCCCCCTGAGAAGGATGCTGGAGCCATATCTGGGTTTGGTGGCACTGAGATGCCTCTCTGATGCTTTCTTGGGTGAGCACCAATTCTCCGTGCCTAAGCACCACATCAATGCAGCGGGGACAAGCACACGTTATTCTTTCTCTAGCAAAGGCAGGGGACATTGAGAGGATAAATAAAATTAATTAGTGCCTGAAATAGTAGAGATGCATACTACAATGGTTAACTGTACAATGAGTACAGGTTTCAAGATCTGTCACAAGCTGCTGAAGGAGAAATAAAAATCTGGTTTTTTTCACCGATGTTAACATAAGAAAAGCAACCCAGGCAGTCATTTTCGAAGAGAAATTAGGAACAAAAGAGAGCACATGTGGTAAAATGTTATAACAGTCAGAGCCAGAAGATCCTACTCATTTCCTGTAGGAGGAAAGTCAGCAAGAATTGGAAAGGGGAAAGCCCACATGATTAAAAGAAGAACAAGATTGACTTCTCTCTGACTGACAGTCTGTGCATCAATGCTATTCTGTTTCAAGACAGTCGTGTTCGCAACATAGTACAATCAAACCAAATATAAAGCTGCAGAAAGGCACAATGACTGGCAGAGACAACATCAAAGATTCACTTACTGATGTGAGAGAGAGACAGAAAATTAAATCCCAAGTGGCAAACAAGGTTTGGACCCTTGCTAAGGTTGACCAGAAAGACTAGCCCTGAATATGAGATATAAAACAGCAAGTGCAAGACTGAAAAAAAAAAAAAATAGGGTGTTGTGGGTGCATTTAGCATGTGACATACATGATTCTCACAAGGTGTCGGGCTCCATTTCTTCAGCTTAGTCCCAAGGTGGGTATGAGCCTGCTGAAGCCATGGCAAAGTTGCTGCATCCTGAAGTTTTATGCTATAAAAAATATTTTGAAAAGGACATATTTCCCTATTTACTCTTTATTGTGAAATGGCTTTTAAGTTTCAATGATTTTTTAGGTGCAAATGTGTTTATATAGTTCTCTTTACACACAGTCATACAAAAATGTGTAGACATATTTGTATAAATACATACACGTACTCACATCCATGTATACTTCTATATACAGCCTTATCCCAAAAAAGATCTGAAACATGGCTGGGACGTACACACTGAACTCATTTCCTTGCCGGACCACAAAGTCCTTTGACCACAGATCTGTGACTAAATTTTCTAGGATCAGAACTAGATTTTCAAAGGAGGCCTGGCATGTGTCAAAACCATAAAGCCATGAGCAAGGGCTGTCTCAGCACCTTAACGTGCTGTGTCTTCCGAGAACCTTATACCCCTCCAGTGGGGTAGAGCTGGGATGGGTAGCACCAGCCTCTGCAGTCTTGTCTGTGGCATCATAACGGCACTTGTTACTGCACATAATTTATAAGGGCCTTCCCCCTTATAGATTTCACAGTCCTGCACCTGCTCCAGGTGCTCAAGATTTTGCTTTCAAGAAAAAGAAGGGTCTTTCTTTTCAAACTCAGCAAGTGTGATGGGTTGACCCTTGTTGGCCAGGTGCCCACCAGAGGTGCTCTATCACTCCCCTCCTTAACTGGACAGGGGAGAAAAAGTAAAAAGGAAAGCTCATGGGTTGAGGTAATGACAGGGATAGATCCTTCACTAATTACCCTCACAGCAAAAACACACTCAACTTAGAAAAAAATTCATCTAATTTATTACGAAGCAAAACAGAGTAGAGCAATGAGAAATAAAACCAAACGGTAAACCACCTTCCCCCACCCCTCGCTTCTTCCCAGACCCAACTTCACTCACAAATTCTCTTCCTCCCCCCCACCAGCGGCACAGGGGGACGGGGAATGGGGGTTGTGGTCAGTTCATCACGCATTGTCTCTGCCACTCCTTCCTCCTCAGGGGAGGACTCCTCACACTCTGCCCCTGCTCCAGC
>VXBL01010436.1:0-35924 GCA_013400195.1 Aramus guarauna
ATGTATTCATAATTGCTAATGTGATTGAGAATGTACATTTAAGAAATGTAATGGCATAAACCTGAAGAAATCTAATTCTGAAAGGAAGCTGTCTAAATTTAGAGTGATGTAGTACTAATTAATCCATTTAGCATTCCATGCTGGTTTCAGCCCCAGGAATGACTAAACAGAGAACTGCCCCTGGCTTAGGAGGGGCAAGGAAAATGAAAGAGGTTGGATTTTCATTTCTTTGGGGGGGGTGTCAAGTCAAAACAGATCATCTCTGATCATCTCAGTGACAGAGGTATTTTTTCCAGGTTGATTTGCACTAGCTGGGTTTGGATGGAAATGCTTTCTAGCAAAGTGAGGACTAAACTTGTTGGTTTCCATGCAAGTAAAAGCTGTGTCTACTCCAGGCCAGCAAGACAGAGCCCTGAAGCAATAGTAGTATAGAGATGTATATATACTATATAGTGGTGTGTACATATACAGATACTTATAAGTACACATATGTATAACTCAGGGACTAACCAAAGTCTGCTGGAGCCAAGCCAAGCCAAATATTTCCATCAATGCAATAAACTTGGGATGAAGATCTCCAGTTACCTGCTCAAAACCTTCTTGTGGTCCCTACGTTGCATACAGGAAAGCATCACATCAAGACTTCAAGGGTGGGATGAGATTTTTCCTCCAAAGATGGGGCCACTGCTCTAGTCTCCATGCCCAGAAGGGGCTTGGCTGAGTTTTAACTTCCCAGAGGAGAAAGTTGGTAAATCCACATCATGACAACATGGAGAGGATGGGATCTGATGAAAGATCTGCAACAAAGTAGCCTCAGGGAGGCTCCAAGTCCATGTTGTCTTCTTCCAAGAGTGGGCCAAGGATTAGAGGTTTTAGGGGTTCTACTCTCGTCCCTCATTCCCTTGAAAAAAAGAAAAAATTAGGCAAGAAGGAAAAGTCATCGGGACTATGGGACATGAATAGGGACAGAATCAAAATCCATGAAAAGTCCTGGTCTTTGAAGTATGATAGCTTCCACATAAATGACATAGCAGGGAGGTACTTGTTGAAATCAGTGGTCATCAACGAATTCTCAACTGAAGGGCATCAAGTCCCAGCTTCTTTAATTTCTGGAGGGCTGTAGAAAATTCAGTCTCTTGTTTAACTGTGTTTTTGTTCTCGTTACTTATTTTTAACCTGTGTTTCCTTTCCCCTTCTCCCTACAAGAGGAGCCTTATAATTATCTCCATAAACCTACTTTAAGTCTGAATGGAGATGTTAATGCAATTTTGAAACCTCGTACAGCTTATATATGCACGTACAGCTGCATTCTCCATGAAGGATGCAGGGAAAAGTCACAGTATTTGGCAGTTGTTGCCATCATCATTACTCGTTGGTCCCTGCTGCTCTGAGACCAGACGCAAAAAACATTGTAGATTTCTTTATTGTTATTACTGCTGTTATGAGGGAAGGAGTTAAAGTGTAAGACTGAAGACTAATGCAACTTTTGAATGTCTTGACATAAGAGCAGGGACTGTGGAGACTTCAGAGACAGAACTGTCACCTGAATTAAAAGCATTAGGTGTCAAGGGACATCACACTGAGATGATGGGGACAAGGACATTTTTCTTTCTGTGTTGGTCACACATGTATGACTGTGGGGCCCTGGTCCAGGCACGCAGAAGGAGGTGGTGAAGAGCAATCGGGCTATGTCTCAGCTCTCACTGCAGCTGTACAGGAGATGCTGCACCATGAAATAAACTACTTATTGGGTCTAGGGAAACACTTGCCATGCAAATACCCACTGGGAAGCCCAGGACTTGGACCACGTTGGATGGTGTGACAGAGAGGTCCTCTGGGGAACTGCGATGCTGGGATGCTCACTTGAGCAAGGCTCTGCCAGGCTCTAAAAAGAAAAAGGCTACTAAAGCAACAATATATTACACATATATATTTTCACACATCCATATCACTCTGTCTGTTTGTATAAATAAGGTATTGGCCTTCAGGTGCTATCAAGCGACGTGCCAATGTTGGCTGAGCTCTGCTGGTCTGCAGCAGCTCAGGAATTGACGGTTGCATGTCTGTGCGAGCGGCTGTGGACGTGAAGTCATAGGGGAAAGGGAGCAGCAACCAATGCAGCTTTGCTTGCACAGATTCACTGGAATTATGTAATTACTTTCTTCAAGCTAAAAGTATTTCGAGTGTTTAATTGCCAGTGCTACATAACAATCTGGAGTAATTATATAATTAGCAAGAAATTGCAGCTCCCATTAGGTACTTAGAACAAGTCAAATTTAGGTTTGATTTTTTAAAAAAGTGGGAAGTTGTGCACATGTGGTTTTTTGCATAACGATATGACCTCGAAGAAGTGAGGGAGTCTTTTTTTTTTTCCTTTTCGTAAATGAACATTTCAGCATTCATTTAGAAAATGCTTCAAGTAAGACTTGGTTGAGAAGATCAAGAAATCTAGTGAAACTGTTGTTTAAAATGTTCATTAGGACTAATTGTTTCCTTACCAGAAAGCTTGTCAGGATAGGTAATATTGGATTGTGATATCACTTTGAATGGAAAAAGAATTGGACCAACTCCAGGGATGAAATCTTGGTAGGGAGAAGATGGGAGAAGAAACCAGATCTAACACCCAGATCATAATTCTTCCCCTCTAATGGGAGTTGCCCTCTGACACAACAGTGTTATCTAGTACTTTATAACCAGGACTGGAAAAAAGGGCTATCGCATCCATGCCATATTGCTGATCCTGTTGTTCAAGTGATCAACGTTGCATTCATTAAAGCCATTGGAGTCTTGCCATATATATCAGCCAAATTTCCTCCCTGAGTGAGCTCCCGTCTCTCCCAACGATAAACAATTTTATTGAAGAAACAATGTGAGCCGCTTGCACATGCAGGCGAGGGAAAAAAATGCCTGTACATTTTCCACCTAGCTGTGTAAAATGAAGATCCTGCCTAACTAACCTCTTTTAAAGTCTTGAGCGGGGCCCAGGAGATATAATTGATTTGGATTTTTTAAAAGCCGTTGCCAATTTCATCAGAAAGACGTCCTGTGCAGTTAAAACCCACCGGGAGCCGGCATGAAATAATGGAATGGTTAAGTAACTTATTACAGACAGCAAGGAGAATTTGTAGCAGAAACTGTAGGCATGTCATTCTGGTGCCAGGTCAGAGAAATCAGTTATAAAATTGACTTCATTTGGTGGTGATACAAAAAACAAAGGTGCCAGACAAAGAGAAATGGGGCAAATGTAATATTCCTGTTGCAACACTGAGCCTCTGAATGGGGAGAGAGCAGTAAAACAATGGGAGAGGGGAAAAAAAATGGCTCGAAGAGCTGCATATGAAGACTGAAATTATACCGCAAACTTTGGAAGCTCCATTGTCACGTGGAAAAGTAATTTAATAGCCAGGGAGACTGATAGCTGTGTCTCAGCTAAATGCAGGGCTGAGCAAACCTCATTGATTTCCATGGAGGGCAGCAGCGGTCAGGGACAGATCCTGCATCAGGGCCACAAAAATACAGAGCACCTTAGCACAATGATGGGGAGGAAAGCAGCATCCCATGCCATTCAGGTGGCATCAACCCTTCAACCCACCAACAACCTCCCTCGTGCTGCAGCGTGCAGCGGGGATGTGTCCGACCGGGGCTGGGGGTACCGGTGATGGGTGCTCCCACTGCTCCGTGCACCCGCTGCTGCAAGCAAATTTTACAGCTGCCTCCTAAGCAGACAAAAAAGCAGCGGGTTGAGAAAGCAATAAATTATCAACAAGGACAAGGAATTTGATGGTGGAGATGGTAAAGTGGGGAATGGGTTTTGGAGATAACCGGTGTCACGCCGTAGCCGATGTAAATCCCTACAGTCGGGTCTGGCCGTTTACACCACAAGGATCCAGCCCTTTGTTTCCCGCAGACTCCGGGATTAGTGGAAATGAAAAGGATAAAGAACAGACCTCATGAAGCTGCGATTCACCCGAACATTAATGTATGCGCATAAAAGGAACGGCCACCCGGGCCAGGCTGCAGAGAGAAAAGATGCTAAGGTCATTCAGGAGCAGATGTCACCTTAGCAGAAAACAAAGCAGTAAAATGAACAAGCCTCAATGGACCAAATGCCTTTTCATGCAGGCTCCAGAATTCATGTTCCAGTAACAGAAATAAATGTACAGGGAAAATGTGTATGTTTGTTTCTTTCTTTCGCAGCAATATAATCACATACCCGCGTCTGTGCAGGAGCTACTTGAAATAAAGCTAGAACAACGCTTATCTCTTATCAGCACTCAGGATTTGCAATAATGAAAAGATTTGCATAACAAATGCTTCTTCTCCTTGTTCTGGTTGGGATGGAAGTATTAATTTCCCCTACCTTTCTACCATATTTTTTTAAATATAGCCACCTTAGAGTAAAAAATACAAACCCTTCTTCTTTTTAACTATTGCCTAAGCCCTTCTACATGCTGACTTCCTCCTGCTGCATTTTGGGGATTGAAATAAAGACACTTTTGCCCTCATTCATATCCTTACAGGCTCCTTATGGCTTTTATGTACTTTCAGAGAAAATAAAGACAAAAGGCCTCGTTCATCCCTTGCACGGATTGGTTTTACACCCATGTCATTCTGCAGGCTTCTGCAGCCCTATTTAGAGCAAGAGAGGTGAGAGAAGGATCTACCCCGCATAGTCAATTAATTATGAAGTCAATCAGGAGGTAAATATATGCATTAGCATCGGCGAGGGCTAGAGGGGATCTCTTCTGCTGTATCAGAGCCTCTTTATGCACATCAGCCTGCTCTGCACTTTGATCATTTATGCTCGCAGCCGTGCCCCCTCCTGTGTGCTCATGTTAGATCTCCCGAGCTTTGTGCCTTGGCCGGGCAGCAAGGGGAAATGCTCGGTGCTGCTCCGAGGGCTGGGAGCCGGAGGGATGGACAGACCTCCAGAGGCTCTCCCGGCCAGCGTTCAGTCTCCCTGTGCACCGAGGTGGGATGAAGTAGGCTCAGCCCGCTCCCAGCAGATATTTGTCTCAATCCCTTCAACCAAACAAGGGCTCTCAGAGACCTTCCCCAGGCCACACACCAGCACAAAAACATGGGAGAGTGAACATCTACAGCTAGGACCTGTATGAAACGTGACGTGAATTGTGTTAGGTCTGTGAGGTTCCCTGTTCAAGCCCAAAACCGCTCTTGTTGAAGAGGTCACAGTCATACTGAGGCATTATTTTTTTTCAAGACCTTCTTGGAGAATGTCTCCTTCCACCCTTAGAGTGGAAAAGTTTTCCTAACATTTAACCTAACTCTTCCTTCCCCCAAATAAAGACTTTTTCTTCCAGTCCTCCTCCTGAGGAGCAATCTACATTTGCTCCAGAACAGCCTTTCACAAGTGCATGTTCTTCCGATGTCCCATTGTTGTATTTTCTCTTTGGTAGCAAAAAATACCCCAAAATCCAGTTTTCTTCTTTCGTTCCTCTTTCATTAATCCTGAAGCGGCAGAAAGCCCATGAGACACATTGTCAGCTCTTGCCCTGGCTCATGTTTGCAATTTGTCCTGTTTGTTTGGGGTGGCTTCGGTCAAGGGTTTGGGTTTCACCCCATGCACTGCTGTCCTTGCTGCGTCCATGCCTTTGCATGGAGGCATCACAGGACCGTGGTGTCCAGATCAGACATGGGGATGGGCAACTCCATCCTTCCTCCACGAATCCCCATCCTGGCTTGCATGGAAGCAGTGTACTTGCTCTTTCATTTTTTGTCCTCCACTGAAACCTTGAGGGGCAGTAAAAGGCTTTTTTTCAGCCTAAGTAATTCCTTGGATAAATCTTCACATATTTTAAATATAACAAAGAAAGATCAAACACAAATGTGTCAATGGGGGGCTAGAAAATTGCAGTGTGTTACTTACAGTGTGACTTTCTGCATATAAACTAAACCCCAAGCTGTTTTTCTCCTCTACTTTGAAAAGACAAAGTGCAGAGATAAGAGTTAGACCGGTTCCTTTCAGTCCTATAACAAACAGCACATGCTCCTTTCCACAGCAAGCATCAGATGGGACTGCACAGCCCACAAGCAGAAAACTCTTTGGAAGGCAGAAAAGAGAAAAGGTGAATTGATTTTGCTGTTATTCTTACGTTTCTTCAGTAAGATTGTTAGCAAAATAAATTTAAGCAGGAAAATGAAAGGCTGAGGGAATGAGCAAGTTCCCTTGCAAACTTCCAAGTCCGTTTTGCATCTCACCTTTCACTTGTGCCCAGTTGCAGGGTCACCAGTCAATGAAAGCTGTTCTAATATCTGATTTCTAACTCATTAGCATCACTTTCAATTCTCTGTAAAATATTCTCGGGAAAAACAATGGCAAATCTGGGTAAAGTTGGGCTCATGGTCCAGCTCATGAATGCTGAATTGCACCTATAACTTACTGCAAAATTGTATTTTTGCTACCAAATAGGGATGACTACGGATTTGTCAGCTAAGCACCTGGCTTTATAACCAAGGGTGGCCAAGCTGCCCACAGGAATTTTGAGCCATTGTTCACTTGGGAAGAGCCTCTGTGAGTCGTCTCTGGAAGACTTATTAGAATTTTCAGCGTGAATATTGTTTCCCAAAGTAATCATACTCTATTCTGACATACCCACAAAATCCAAGATAAAGTCCCGTTTCATGTCAGCCAGAAGTCAGTGTATTACCCATGTGGACATTAATATGGTAAAGTAACTATTTCTGCCAAAGAGAGGAAATTAAAAATATTACCATTCTTTCCAGTTCATTGTGCTGGAACAGTCCATATTAATGATATCCATAGGTCAAAAAGGAAGAGGGGGATGCTTCCTCATTCATGGACTTTATGTAGAAAATTTAACAGGCCTGTTATTTATTTATTTTTCTTTATTTAGGACATTCATGCATGCCATGTCTTATTTCAGGGCACTGTGGTTTTTAATTAGGACATAGGCTTTGGAATAAGTGCATTTAAGAAAAATTGCTAAAGAAATAAAACCTGAGGACATTAAACTAAAATGACAAGGAATTAAAAATGCATATGATTTTCCTGATTTCCTCTCACACCCTGCAGGAATCATTTTGAGATTGTTGGGTCAACAACACTTTTTTTAACTTAAAGTAGAAGAAACTTTATTCTTTCTCTAATAGGGATGGAGAGGGAGATGAGTCTCTCCAACATAACAAATAATTCTCAGGTCTCGAAATTCCACACTTATTTAAAGTCTAAATTAGCTCAGTATTCAGCCACTGTTCTGCCATGGCAATGTCCAGGACTGACTTCCACCTTCCGAACTAGTAGGGGAAAAAGAAGTCAGGTATTCCATTTTCATTCTGGCTGTTTGGTCATACAAGAAATGATGCCTGTCTTCCTCAATTTCTCCTCTTAACAATGAAGTGCTGAACAAACAGCAGGAATGAAAAGGATAAGCACGAAAAGTTAACACCGTAGGATTCGGTTTTTGCTTCTCACTCACACGGGAGGAATTACAGTGACAGGTGAATTGATCTGGTTTTCCTGCCCAAGGATGGATGACAAGTGCAGAGAAGCTATGGAGAGTCTAAGAAACTTCTTGTGGAGGTCTTCAGAGTGTCTGCCTCTCTGCCCTGAGCAGGTAACATGGACAGGTGTGTTTCAGGACAGGAGCAAAATGTAGGTGTAGACTGGGTGCCTGTATTAGATCCTACTTGTAACTCATACACAGGGATCCATATTTTGTTACTGGGACTAGAACTCTTTGGTTTCAGCAGAAAAAGCAGAAGCCTCTGTCCAGTGAGTTTGGTCCCTCTCTCAGGTTATACTTGTGGGGACTTACTGGGCAGGTGCTTGTGTCGTGGTTTAACCCCAGCCAGCAGCTCAGCCCCACGCAGCTGCTCACTCACTCCCCCCACAGTGGGGTGGGGGAGAGAGTCGGAAGGGTAGAAGCAAGCAAACTCATGGGTTGAGATAAAGGCAGTTTAATAGGGAAAGCAAAAGCTGCGCACCCAAGCAAGTCAAGACAAGGAATCCATTCCCCACTTCCCATGGGCAGGCAGGTGTTCAGCCATCTCCAGGACAGCAGGTCTCCATCACGCGTAACGGTGACTTGGGAAGACAAACGTCATGACTCTGAATGCTGCCACTGCCCCCTTTCTCTTCCCCCAAGTCCCTTATAGGCTGTATATGATGTCAAATGGTATGGAAGATCCCTTTGGTCATTGGGGTCAGCTGTCCCAGCTGTGTCCCCTCCCAACTCCGTGTGCACCGCCAGCTACTCACTGGTGGGGTGGTGTGAGGAGCAGAAAAGCCCTTGGCTCTGTGTAAGCACTGCTCAGCAGGAATGAAAACATCTCTATATTATCAACACTGTTTCCAGCACAAATCCCAAACACAGCCCTGTACCAGCTGCTATGGAGAAAATTAACTCTGTCCCAGCTGAAACCAGGACAGCTTGGCAGAAGGATGCAGAAAGGCTTCAGACTGTGGGCAAAGGGCACAAACTGTGGAGTAGGTTGCAGTTGTGCAGTCTCTGTCCTTGGATGTTTGCAAGACCAAACTGGATGAGCAACCTGGTCTAAACCCAGGACTGACCCTGCTTTGAGCAGGAGGTTGGACCAGAGTCCTCCTCCTAAGGCCCCTACCAGCCCAAATTCTCCTACAATCCAATAAAACAGCACCTTGTTATTAATTTTCCTTTTCTTGACTTGAACCCCTCACACTCAGAACTGTTCCCACCTTTAAACAAGGGTCTCTGTTGCCAATTGATGACCTTGGACATCCCACTTCAATCTCTACTTCACCCAGGTTTCCCACAGAGCTCTCTGTGCCTCCAATCTCCATCTCCAGAATGGAGGCATCGCTCTGTCTGCAAAAGGCAGCTGTGAGATTAAATTCATTAGAGATCAATGGGTCCTAAATTCAGTGGTAATAAGGGCCGTAAGACAGACAAAATACAGGGTGGGAAAAATCTGACAAGATTTTGATATCTGGTCTAGTTGCCTGGATACTCTCTCCTGGCACAGAAAACACATGCGCCACTGCGACCGTCACATGGTGTGAGCTCAGAAGTTGATTCACTTCAAGTCAGGATGAATAAACAGAAAATAAAATGTCTTCCATGATTATTTCATGGCCAGAACATTAGCAGTTATAAATTGCGAGAGACCTTTATCTTTCACACCTAAGAGTACCTTGGCTGATGTAGAGGAACAAAATTGTCTTTTTGCCACAAGCCCTAGGTTTGGAGTTGTCTATGGTTGCGTTGTGTCAGGAGCATGATTTTGGAAACCAGAGTGTGTTAGACAGTCGAGATCTGCAGCCTGCTTCCATATGGTCACATTAATTTCACGGCTTCGCCAGCAACTCTGCGGAGAGGAAGACGAAGTGCCTCCCACCATCCTTGTGGGTGAGAAGTAGTGCTCCTGCCAAGCAGTTTGTACAGGACAATAAATCCAAGTACTGTCCCCTCCATGAGCAGCATAGAAGCTTTGGATGGAGCTGCTGAATCCTCCCATTGCTTCTCCAAACCACAGTGCCAGGGCAACCCCTTGTAAACCTTGTAAGACCCCAGTGAGTTTCCTCTTCATGTCCCACAGCAGAGTGCAACAAGAAAAATAAAGAGAAATAACTCCCCTTTGCAGAGGAAGGAGACAACACATAACTGTGATTCTTAAAAAACTTAACCAGCTCCCAAAACTGGAGCTTGGAAGACCAGAGAATACAGCGAGGTCCTTTTAAGGACATTATTATATTGCATCAGCAAGAAAAATAAATGTAGGTCAAACTTGAAGACCTACAGTCCTCTCATGGCAAGAAATGGGACAATATGTGTTCTGGAGCACCACCATCATGGAGGCTCACCTCCAGCTGCAAGTCAGTGCATGCCTGCTTCATCTGAGGAGAGACATCAACACACCATATCCCAGGAAGCTGTTGGGTTTGGGTAGATCTACAACTGGGTTTCATGTAAAGTTGGGAAAGCCTTGCAGAAACTGGATTATTGGCACAGCACTTTTCCTCTGGCAGTCTCATGCTGTGGGCACTTATCTATGAAGAAATTACTTCTTCGCCATCTTTTTTCTCACATTTTGTTCAGTTAGGATTACTCAGTGCAAATTTTGATTCCCATCAACTTGGCTCCAAATTTGAAGTTTTGGCTTGAAGGTTTAAAGTTCCGGATCCACAGTCACTGGAAATGTCCTGAGCCAGTCCCTCCCTCTTTTGATGGCTGTATAAGAGAGGTCAACAATAGGAATTTGTAACAAAATCAGTTTATTTATTGCAAAGATCCTTTCAGAAGACGTTATGAAGATGGCACTGTTGCCTATGGCATGGATCAAAGTTTAAGATCCCACAAAGACATGCCAATTAATCTCAGCAGAGCAACTGGTAGCCATGAGTGCCCATAAATATGATGCCGTAGGAAAGATTTAAAACTCCAAAGACCGATCAATTTAATAAGCTTTAAGGGCTATACCTAAAGTGCCAGCTGCCAATCTGCCGGCACTGCAGCCGGCATTAGATGCTAACATGCTTGTGCTTGACTGCTCAGCATTACAATTGCAAATGGCCTATTCTGCTGTTTCACAACATTAGCCTAGCAACAAACGAGCAGGAAAAAAACATTTACTCTGTAGCACATTTGATAAGGCATTTCATATCCATTTTACAAACTGCCCAGTGCAAAATGTACATGCAAGAGCTACCTGCTGGGTGGGAGCTCTTCTGAAATCCCACGGGACTGGCGTTGGCCAAAAAAATTGCAGAAGCTGGGGTGAACCCTTCTATTTGGTCCCTGGAGTCCTCTCTTCACTGGGAGACTTGTCTTTTGTAGATGGACAGGAAGGAAGCAAGCAAGCAAGCAAGCAAGCAAGGAGAGAAAACTCATTTCAAAACCAAGGTTTCAACTTCTGAAGTTAAACTCTCATTTATACTGATCTTCCTTAGTGCAAGTTAAATCTTGTTTAAGCAAAAAAAGCAAAAGGCAACCCCTCTTCCAGTAAGTCTACTATTTAAACCAGGAGGAGATACTCATCTTTGAGTCCGAATTATCACCAACAGAAATACAAATTATTTTTCTGGAAGATTGCATGATAATAAAGTGTTAGGGGCCCAAATCAGTCCTGGCACTTGGTCATGCTGGACAACCTACTTATGTTATTAAAAGGCCAATTGCCATCAGTTTACGTTCCAGATGACAGCATAGTACAGCAGGAGTAAGCTGGGAGAAAGTGGAGAGCAACCCGGGGGTCCCAACAGTAGGACAAATAGAAATATAGTTTTGCACCGCTAATGCTAGTTACAGCCCCCACCTAAGTAATCGTTCAGCTGTAAGATCAACTCTGATTAAGAGGTTTACAAAAACTTTACTGACAAGCAAGGAATTTCATCCTCACCTACTGATATATGCCTTGCACCTTTCTCTGAAATATTTAGCAGGCAGCATTGCAGGGGTTAGCTTCAATCAGATAAGATAGCTCAGATATATTCCTAAATTAAAATCCTAAATAAAATAGAATATTTCCTCTTGACCTCTACCCGGCAGATAAAATGAGGGCAATAAAATAAATGAAACTCACTCCAGCTCTCAAAACACTTATCTCCCCAAAGCTCTGTGCAAGTGATGAGGGGAGACAGATAGTCTAACAGGGATAATAAACCAGTCCAGCTTCTGTGGGAATAAAGTCAGGGCTTTTCCCTGTGCCGGACCTTGTGGGAGAGTCAACAGAGACCTGGATACAGAAGGACCAGGAGGTGCAGGCAGTGTGGTGTATCCCCACCCGCTGTTGACGTCTTCTGAAATGTTGTGGACCTGACCTAAAACTCACCGTTGGATAGTGTGAATGCCACCACCACTCTCACTTCTCCGCTGTTTCCAAGCACATCCTCCTGGGCCTCTGTGGAGTTTGTGGCAGAGCAGGATGCTGACCCTGCCATGTGTTTCCAGTGGCTTACTGGGATCTGTGAGACCATGCTATCCCACCTGGCACAAGCAGCGAGCTGGTAGTGATGTGTTTGCTGAACTGAGACTGATGACATGAAGCAGACATGTCTTTGCCACAGATCTGTTTAGTAACGAAGGCTAAACCCATGGTCTCATGGGGATTGCTCACAGAGGAGGCACAACCCCACATTTTCCCTTTCAGCTCCCTGGAGTTCAAGCCTGTCCATCAGCAATGGGATATATAAATAAAACCTTCCTGAAAGGCCCCTTTTGGTCTCTCTGGGTGAAAATGGAAGACTTTACACTGGTTTCAATGGGAACAGTTTCAAGCTACAATGAAGAAAGGATCCTTCCCCATTTTCAATTGTTAGTTAATTCCTATTATTCATTTGTACCAACATAGTCATTGAGCAGTACCACTGCTGAGGTAGCACTATGAATATCAAAGACATTTTCCAGTTTAAGGATCCCTTTTGGGCAGAGTGTAATTTGCAAATTCCTTACCCTTTGCAGGTGCATATGGAGATCCCTGTGTTGGGCAGAGCCACATCTTTTCAGGACAACTGGCCTTCTGAGAAGGAAGAGATAGTTCAGACATTTCATTGGGCTGTGTTGGGTGGACGTACCTCCTTCCATAGACAGTCACAAGTCCTGGCTGCATGACATTGGGATCTGCAGAACTGGCTGATACTGAACACTGCAGATGGCTTTTCCATTCTGTGCTTGAATGGTCCTGGGTAGGTCTGTGCTGCTGATGGCAACATCCTCCAGCGGAGATATCAAGTTTGGCTTGTAATCAGTTGTGATAATTTATGATGCCAGCACACATTTTGATTGATAGAATTAAGTGCCCAAGCTCTAAGTTGAATAATTGTGGTCTGTCCTGGAATTTCTCTCTGACACTTGAATTCAGTTTGGTGCTCCAAGGAAGGAGATGTTCTTCATGAGCACGTGGGATCCCATCTCATGGATGTTCCTGGATACCTCCCCAGCATGAATGACCACAGGCTTTCTTTCTAAGGAAAAAGCTATGTGGAGAAGGTAGGGAAAGAGCTATATTTTATCCCTAAGGTAGCAATGAGTCTTTATGTCTGTGTCCATGCTGTATCACACGGTGCTTTCCAAGTCACTCACTCAAATGCAAGGCAAACTCTCCCAGGACTAGCTTGAGGTGCAGGAGCTGCAAGAGTGTAGGTGAGGGGACAGCCTAAGGACCAAGTATGATATCTCCCCAGGAACACCAACAGGGTTGCTCCAGTTGCTTCCCCCAGGGATGGATGGTCCTGCAGGGACAAACAGCGTGGCCTGGGAGCACTCTGCACAGCCTTAGAGGTGCAGCCTTCATCTCCCTAACTTAATTCACAGGGTACTTGAATGCACTTTGCTTGATTAATATTTGTGAAGGGCTCTGAATAAAGGCACTGCAAGTGTATGAGGTATGCAGCACTAAGGATGGTTATTCTCCTGGTTATCTGTTATTTGTATCATGAGCTTTGAATTTGTTGCCATGCCACAAAATCCACAGGCATCTCATTGAGCAGGACACATCAACTAAGTGCAGCAATTCTGAGCAGCTCCAGATTTTTTTTTAACTTCTCTCCAAAGAATGGAATAAAAAAGGATGAACAATATCTCCGTGCCTGCCACTAAGGACTTGACCTGTACAAGTCCCATGTCACCGCAGCAGCACACGCCGCGTTTCTCCCTTTCCCCATCACCAGGTTTCCAGGCTGGGAGTTAAAGCCCTTCAGAGCCCACCTTGTCCCACCTCAGCTCGCTCACAAGCACCCACAAGCCCCGTGGTTTCTGATTTGGGGTCTGACTTGTTGCACTGACGTCAGTGCCGTGCCAGCCAGCAAAGCTACCCTGCCAGAACAGCACTTTGCACCCACTTTGCAATCGCTTCAAACAGATATAAATGAGGACACCAGGTGGGAGATGGGCCAGGTCGGCAATGTGCAGATACACTTCTTTCTTATTGTCTGATATTTCCAGTCTTCTCATAAACAGGCAGCTCTTGTTTCCTTCCCAAGGAAGATATGCCCTACAAGAGGCTGTTATATAGCGCGATGAATAACTTCTGATTGTCAGGTTTTCCCCCTTAATTGACTGGAAGAGAAAAATAAAGCATCAGCAACAATAACACCTCCATGCTGTCTTTCACTTGAACTTTCCCAAGCACTTTGCAATCCTGAATGAAGTAAGCTTCACAGCCTCTCTTGAGGCAGGTGGGGAAGATAGGAGGGAAAGTGGAAGGGAAATAATTTCCTGAGGTTACCCAACAAATTGAGGCATGGTTTCATCTCTCTCAACTCACTGTCCAATCCTCTAGCCACCAGAATAGGACCCATAATGGAAATCAGAGTTGCATTTGCTCAGCATTGGGGTGGACTGAGGAAGGTGACCCGGATGCTGAAGGCCACCTTGATGCTGAAGGTTTATTCCCTGCTTTCTCCCCTAATGCTCAAACTGTTTTTGCTGCAATTCAGCACTGCTTCCTAGCCATAATTTCCTGGCCTGTGGAAAGGAGGCATCGACCTGCCTCCATCCTTCTCACCTCCTCTGCATCTTTCTTAAAAGTTAAGTCCTTCTCGAGAAGCAGTGCTTGCATTCAGGTTGTCCTAAAAATACATATTTTTTTCCCCAGAAGCTCCTGCAGCATGCACAGGCTGGAGGCAATGTCTCCAGGATGCCACATGGCTTTGAAAAACCCAGCTGGGCACTACCCCACGTTGGGACCTTGCTCTGCTGGGGTGAAGGTCTTGGGTTCACTGGGAGCACTGGGGTGGCCGCGGTCCCGGGCGCGGAGCAGGGCATCAGCAGCCCGCTGCTCGCGGCATGCCAGGGCTCGACGTGCCGAAAGTGGAGGACGAGCTGCTGCCACCCTCTGGGAGAGCCGTCAAAACATCTGTGGTATTTGGGACCGTTCCAGGACGAGGGAATCAGAAGTGGATCCTGGAAATCTGCCTATTATCCTAATGAGGATGTTTCCGTATCGTGGCAGACCATTCGCGCGCGGGACGGGGAGGCTGGCAAGGGGGAAAGGTTGGTCCAAGTGACCTTCTGCTTTTCCAAACGGTGGCCCAGCACAAGGGCATTCCTGTCCTCCCCATAAGGGATCGGTTACTGGTTTGTGTTGTGTGTTATTGCCTGTGTAACTTCAGTTCCCAGGAGGATTTTCCATTAAGAAAAAAAAAGCTTTGCACGGGCTTTTAAGCAAACAAAATGTGGAACATGTGTGCACACAAGATTTCACACCCACGCACAATTTCCCTTCTAACGTCGCAAATGGCTCATGCGCGAGGACCTGGCGTAGTGCAACGGATCAGCATTGCAGGCAGGGAGAGGTGGGAAAAACAGGGTGAAACCAGAGAAAAAGATGAGCAAATTTCAGTTACCATTTCATCTGAGAGAAATCACGAGCTCTTTAGCAAGAAAAAAAAAAAAAAAAAAAAAAAAAAAAAAAAAAAAAAAAAAAACCAAACAACCCCAAAAAACCAGCCCTGCTTTATCTGATGTTTGATCGAGTTGAAAACCCATTGGCATTCCCTTCCTGCACACAGCCACGAGGGTACTGTAAAGCAAATAAGAATTTGAAATAATAATAACAGATGTGGGGTGGCAAGTGATTTTATTTAGCATTTATTGCCGTCAGTCATTCTAGATTTGCTTTTCCCCTGGGTAGGGAGGACTTGGGTTTGCAATCACACCCTGGCTCACAGGGCAACGGCCTGAGAAAGACTCTAGATCATGTTTAAAATCTACTAAAGAGTTTCTTTTCAAGATTTTGCGAGAAAAACAAAAAAATGCAAATTAAAATCACAATTTCTCCATGCACATCTGACAGAGGGTGATTTGCAACCTTTTCTGAATCCTAAAAATATTCCAGTGGGCCCTTCTTGTATATTCACCACTGAAGCTGGCTGCATAGTGGAGATGACTTTGCTCATCTATTCACCAACGGTAGCCCCTGCAGAAATAATGCACAGACCTTTAGGATGCACATCCCACAGCTCACAGCCGCTGCTCTAGGAACAAAACCACACACGCACAACCCACGTATGCCTCTCCTTCCTTCGCTCCACCTCCATCTAAAAATCTTGCAGACTGACCAACAGTGGCGACTGCTTATTCCCATGGCTTTTTTTTGTCAGTGCAGGTTTTCCACCAAATCATATCTAGAATTTGGAAAAAATTATTGTAACGCTAACCCACTTGCAGAGAACTATGTAAAATAAAGTCCTGCTCAGGACTCAGAAATCATACGAGCAGGTCAAGAGCGTGCAGTGTCAACCTGATATAAGCATCTGGTTGGTGTCGCACTGAAGCAGGATGTGTCGGCTATAGGCAGGTCCGTTACGATGGCTACGTGGACACCGTTGAGTGCTGTAGCAGGGGACTGTTAACACACACACACACACACACACACACCACTGAATTTCACGGCATCGGCTTGAGTCACTGTCAAAAGGCTGCGGCATCACTCCTTATCTTCTCAAAGCCAATTTCTACTACGCTCATTGAGTGTCCGAGTGCTTCCTCCCCACCGCATCAGAAACACAAATGTGAGACACGTGCTCTGCTTCATTAAAAATTATGCTAATAGCAGACATCATTTAAATTGCTAATAAGATCGGCTGTTTCTAGTAAGACATGACAAACTGTCTGGAAGGAATTTTTGCATTTTTAAAGATCCCCTTTATTCCCAAAGGGAAGCGAGTTGTTTCAGAGGGGAAAATATATATATGTATTTATATATACACACACGCCCGCACACACAAACACACATACACATATACAAATACTTTTTTTTCCTACCTAAAATGCAAGTGCTACAAAACAGATTTTTTTTTTTTTTTTTTTTTTTTAAGGATGGTCCAACGTGCACCAGGTTGAATCTGTTTTTGCCATGGTGGCTTTGAGCGGTTTGGGGTGTTTTGGTGATGCTGGAGGCAGAAGCCCAGGCAGGAGCTGTGGGGAAGGTGTCGCTTCATTGCCCCGACCACCTCCCCACCCTCCTCCCGCACTAACTACCGCCAGCAGATTAGCAGCTGCTCTTTGCAAGGAATGCTGATTAGCAGCAGGCAGGGGATAGAAAAGCCACAGGGATGGATAAAAGATGAAGCTAGGAGAGGAACCAGGAGATTTGGTCTTCTGCTCCCTCCTGGGACCGGATCATCTTGGAATAAGTTATTTTTATAACAGATTGGATCAAACCCTCCAGCAAAGGGGAAGCCCCACTCTATCCACTGTGTCTTAACTAGGCAGGATGCTTGGCTGTCCCGTAGCTGTGCATGGTTTTCAGGTGCTTGCATCCCACCAAGAGAGATGTTTGCTCCACTCAGCAGTCATTGGAGGGAAAATCTGACCCCTGGGAGCACTCAGGAAACCCATCCCAAAGCGGTTATGCCTCCAGGTTGTGCCAGTGGGAGGGGGGGACAGATGGCAGCGCGGCCGCTGGGGACACCCCCATAACACCATCAATCTGCCAGAGGGAAAGGGCTTCCAACAGGGAGCAAAAGAGGACAGAGAAGCATTTAGAGGCAAAGCCAGGAGATAATGTCAACTGAGGACCGTGGCAGGAGCAGGCAGCTGCCAGAGGACTGCAGCTGAGTTTCTCCAAGGGATCTGGGCATCTTCTACCATCTTCACAGCAGCCCTCCAGCCAAGAGCATCTCCACATGGTGTTATGGTGCTGACATGAGTGACGAGAAAACATGCTCTTTGCACCCACAAAAGAGGGAATTTTTTTTTGTCAAAACCTGAATCGGTGCTTCCCCCAAGCCTGGGTCAGGGTCCTCAGCAGCAGCTCACAAATAGTCGTGGCTTAAATGATGCTGTGGGTTGTCACTTTGTAATTTCAGTGGTTATTAATAAATTGAAGCTGTAATAGGGGTAGCCATTAATTAACTTTTAATTTTAGATGGCATTTTCTTAAATGTATTTGCATTGAACATACCCAGTTCTGTGGTGGTTCCTTTTAATCCTTCAATTTTATCTATTTTGACTCAAAACTACATAATAAAAGCAAGAACAGCCTAAATATGTGGGTTTTCCCTGTACTTTAAACTTTCCATGCATGTTTGGAAAATGCACCTTAGCCCAGTTAACTTCACTATATGGCTGCTTGGGGTTTCTATGGGTATTTCTATGGGTGCAGATGGATGTATATTCACCACTCCTCCGAGGTGATCTGGAACGGGCAGGGAGCCTGGCTATCGACAAGCCAGTGTGGACAGGGGTAGTGACCATGTCCCTCTTCAAGCAGGGCTGCCACGTCCCCTGGAGGTGATCTTATCTCAGGAGCACAGGCAAAGTGAAGATAATCCACATGGACAGACATTAAATCACTTTGCTTCTGCTCCAGACTCATTTCTAACACCAGCTCCTATCCATCCTCTCAAACACTCTCCTTCTTCCTTCCCCTCATCTTGGCAAAATATATATTATTAGCAATATGACAACCACAGGGCTGAGGTTGTTATTTTTTCTTACCTAAACCATTGCTTGGCCTTTCCATCTTTGTATGTTCACCATCTTCTCTTGATTTCCCCATGTACCATCATAACTCCACAGACCAAGGTCCACAGGCAAGAGTCACAAAAACAAATAGGTACATCTGTCATGAAAAAATAAAAAGAAAACAAAACCCAAGGAAATCCAGCAGGCAATGAACTTGTCCTACACTTAGTAATGCAGGACATACTGGCTTATTCCGCCTCTGATGGAATATGATTACATCTGGCATATGATGGGCAAAAAACCTGCCCGACAACCAGGCAACCACTAAATTAAATTTCAAGAGTCCAATTACAACTTTCTCACAGCACAGCTTTAGAAAATACAGCCAAATCCCAAGGTAAAATAAATGCACAATAGCACTGGAAGATGGCTACTCTAGTAACAGGGGAGATGCCAGCACATGTAATGGTAATGTCAAGGCTGCATTCATCCTGTTAAAATAAATAGTGCCAGGGTCTGTCCTCTTGCCCCAGCACGGCTGGGTTGGTGTAGCCACATCCATGCTGCCAAACCCCCTTGTTCCCCTCAACAGAAAAACTATTAAGAGCAATCGCTAACCCGTGCTAATCTGGGTTTAGGGATTATTTCATAGAATCATAGAATGGTTTGGGCTGGAAGGGACCTTTAAAGCTCATCTAGTCCAACCCCCTTGGAATGAGCAGGGACATCTTCAACTAGATTAGGTGGCTCAGAGCTCCTTAGATCAACGCTACTTGTCCCAGGACAAAACCATGCTGGGACATGCTGCCAATGACCATTGGGGTCCAGCATCCATTAAATTCACTGTTTCTGACAGACTCTACTGTGAGATGAACTCTGGTCCCCGAGGACATGACAGTAGGGTCTTAAATCCAATTTGTAACTGCCCAAGGCAGTAAGCAATGGAGGTGGAGGCCTCATACCCACATGAGGCTGTAGGCAATGGAAGAGCGGAGTGAAGTGGCACTGAACTCAAACAGGCTGCTTTGTGGAGAAACACCAGCATTAACATTTAGGTTGAACAGGTCTTTCCTCTTGAAAATGTGACTGTTAAGGAAGGCACTGAGAAAACCCTTGATATATGTTGAGAGGTTTTTACTATATGTAAGTTATACATTAATGTTGATACGGATAATATGATATGCACTTCAGTAAACAGGTGAAAGTACTTGCCATGTTTCAAGGGAATTTTGTGGGAAAAAAAATTGTATTTATTTATAAGAAGAGGCTGTTCAGGAAGATCTTGTAGCCTGTGTTTCTCATGAGAGAAAAGTGAAGTGTCAGAGCCACCTTCAAGGTTCACAACAGGAGCATCGTGAAGATGGGAACACAGTGTTCGGCCCTATAAAAAAGGTCAGTAAGGTCCTCCATTGCACCCAGAGGTGAAATAAAGAAACACAGTCATTCCGGGTGGGGATGGTACTCAGCGTCTTATGAGACTGAGCTCGAAATGACTACCTCAACTTTAGATTGATTTCACATGTTTGATTGTAGCAGCACAAGTTTACATCAAGAGTAGGTCCCAAAAGAGTGGCTCTACACTAAGAAAAATCCAACTGAAGTCCTTTAAAAAGGTTTTTTTAAGTCATTAAGAGATGACTTTTTTCTTCTTTTTTGCCATATTGATATTCAGGGATGTGTCTGAAGCATAGCCGTATATAGAGGCTGCAGTGACATGGAAAGTGCATTGAAGAGATCTTTGAGTCAGAAAGACAGAAACAAATCCCAGCTGCAGGGTAGTGCAGGAATTCAAGAACGGTACCTGCAGGATGCAGCTGGAAAACTCAAACCCCACCTCTGTTGTGGGGTGGCAGAACATGGGCTTGCTCAGCACAGCAGGACAAGTGCCAATCCCAAAAGGCAGTTGGGATGTGTCTACCTGGTTTTGGAGACTCTGATAATATGGACATGGCATGACTCTGCCAGTTGGCTCCCGGCTTTAGACGTGAAGCTACTAGTAAAGAGGTAGCCAAAAATCCAGGGTGCAGCTCATCTCTGCCACGGAGCGGCTATGCTATATTATTCAATTAATGTCCTCTACCAGCCTGTGTCCCATTTAGATTGCACCACTGTGTGGGTCTGAGGTGCTTCAGAATTATTTGGGAGGGGGAATAAAGCATTAGTACATGAAACTCTGATTTCAAGGGAGGCTCCTAACCACATCAACTGCATTGCACCTCTTGGAAGGAAGAGGTCCTATGTTGGGTGGCTGCACAGATAAATCTGCAGGATAATGGTTAACAAGCCTCCTCTTGGAGAAGGAGCAGGATAAGCCACCTCTGTGGGGTTATAAGCAAGACGGGCACAGTGGAGAACGTCATTGTGCTTTCTGAGTATGGGACAGCGTTTGTGGATGCAAAGCAGAACTCGGCAAGGCCAACAAGGGACAGCAGCAGTGATCAAAACAAGAGTCCTCAGCATTTTTCCATGGCTCTGCCTCCAAAAATAACCCACAGCATACCACGAGTCCTCGCCAGCTGCACCCACTTTCAGCCGGCTTGTAGATGCGGCTCCTTGGGCGGCAAAGGGTTGAGTGACATCTCATGCTCCTGACCCAGAGCTGCTGAGAAGATTATGCTATAGCCGGCTTTAACAGGACCGACAAGCATCTCAGTGCTGCCGCATGCGATCACCCACATGCGGGCGCAACGGGAGGCTCTCAATCTGGCAAGGCTTCACCGGAGTCAGCAACCCCATCCAGGGCCACTTGCCACCTCTCTGGCTATAACTCAGACTTGGGTAAAACAAGAAGCAGCATCAATTGGAGCTGTTTGCTTATGGGCCATGCAGTAATGCTTAAATTAAATTTAAATTAAATTTAAATGAGAGTCAGTAAAAACGTGACTGCCCTTCAGCCTTCATCAAGCTTTTATTATATGTTACAGGCCCTCCATATCTAATAGTCTGCAAGGAAAATTCAGCCACAGATGACAAGTGCTTGGGGAAATCACCCTCTGAAATTCAGCAGGGCCATGGGCTGTGGAGGCTGACACTGGTCCTCAACCCAACCCAGCAGCTGGAGACCCGCACAGTGCAGAAACCCTTTTTTCCTTGCCATGAACAGGGTCAGGATAGAGCATACAACTGTGATGTCCTCTGGGGCAGGAAGAAATCCCCTGCTCCCAATATTGGATAGGTTCAGGACATCCAGAGGTGAGAATCAGCAGATTAGGAGCTTCCAAAAGCTGATGCTTTCCTCTTGGGATTGTTTCCTCTTCCTTTCCCTCAAATTGATATTTTTCAAATGCATCCTTAGGAAGGATATAAATGATCACCTGCAGAGCTCTTTCCTTCAGGAGGTCCTTTAATCCCCCAAAGCAACGGAGCAACTGAGGCTTTGAGGAGCAGCAGATCCAACACCCATCTCCGCGGAGCACCTCATATGGGTATGGCTCTGTACTTCATCTTCACCTCCCACAACTCATCAGCATTACGGGTTTACCTGAGGTTTGGATATCTACCTCATCTTGTGACTCCTGACTGGATTCAAGACGGAGGAGTGGGCTGGCAGAGAACAGTTTGAATACGTGACTTTTTGCGAGATGTTAAAAATGTGTCAGGAGAAACATGAGTTGTTGAGCCTGCTATGGAAGGGTAGCCTCTGCTTCTTGCAGTGATACTCAGCTCCTGTTCAGAAGCAGACTGAAGCTCACGTATTATATTAACGGGTCAGCATAGGAATCTGAATGGGATTAGCTGAAAAAATGAAAAATTGGGTCTAGACAAAGGAATCCTGCCATATTCTATGTCTCTATAGATGACCGACTTAAGCTTTGTTTGGCTAAGTTTATTTTCAGAGCTTGTCAGAAATGCTCGAAGACATATTTCCAAAGACATTTTAAAAGAAAGCAAACAAAACAAACACATAATCCTATACCATTTTTTCAAAGGGGATTCAAGGCTTTTTTTAAAAAACAAAAAAGGGATTGGTTTTGGAGGCTTTTTCATATGCAGTTTCTCTTTCTCTTTTTCTTCAAACTCTTCCTTGAAGAATAGGGTCATTGAGTATTTTACCAAAATAAATATTTCCCATGGAGATTTGCCTCAGGTCATTATTCTTATCCATATATATATATATATATGTATATAATAAATGCAATCTTAGTGACAGCACTTTGGCTGACTCAGTCTTGCTCATAGTTTGCATGACAAGGTGAGTTTCAAAATCAGATATACATCTTAAACTATGGTCACTTCCCCTTGCAGCTATTTACCAAGACACACAAGCATTTCCCCGTCACTCATGAAGATTACTGAGAATATTCGGATATGACCTCAGCAGACCCATAAAGCCGTCTTTGCTGCTGCAGGCAGGCTGCCTGGGAGGATGATACGGGGACAGCTCAGTGCACGAGAGATCGTGGATTTACTCAAAGGAGCTAGAGACGCAGCTCCCTCACGCTCGCAGCCCCTCGGCTCAAGCACAGCACGGCTGACTAATGGTCTGCAGGATGCCTTGGGGGTTTGCTCCATGCCCATGGCAGCTCTACAGCATCTGGTCAGTACAAGATTTTTCTAGGGTTTCCCCAAAGTACCAAGTAGACTCATGGGCTTGTTCTGAGTTTTCTTTAAGATGGCTAAGAAGAAATGTCTCGTGACCTAAGAAGCTGGTAGTTGTCAAAGGTCATCCCGTAGAAGGAAGCTTTCCTGAGGAGAAGACAGGCACAGCCAGAGGTCAGCACATCCCATCCTGCGGTAGGTAAGAAAAATTGCCCTCTGGAGGTGAATCTTTCTCTGCAGTGGAGACCTGCACTCCTACTCTGAAGTAGAAGACCAATTTCTAAATGGCCCAAGAGCCGGTTGCACATGTCAAGAATAAATATATAACCATTTGATCCCTGTACACAGCGTGTTTACTTCCACTATACACAGAAAACTGCAGCTTTCTGTAACAGATACAATTTTGTCACATAAACAGACTTTAGACTGATGGCACAAAGCACACACAAAAAAGAACTATTCCACATAAATTGCCATTATATCTGTGTCTGCACCAAGGTTCCTTGCAAATGTAATCATTTAGTTTTCCATTGGAACTAGCTATATTGAGAAAACATCTAAGAGCAGACTAAGCAGAAGCCCAGAGATGAAATAGGCAAATCAAAATGTTTTGCGCTGTATTATCAGTGACACCCCACATGTGCAGTCCAGTGCTGGACTGGATCAATTACCTGCCAGAACTGCAAAAGACAGAGCTGTTAATGACAGCGGGTCACGGTATCCAATGTTTTTTGGAAATCTGTCACCTCTCAGCAGTAAGGATGTGTCTCAAGTACAATCTTCTGGGAAAGGAAAGGCAAAGAGGTGTATGTGAAAGGCAACAACTTTTGATTTGATGCTATCACCGGTAGCAGCAGGAGCCAGCGCTGGCAGCAGCAGTACCTTGCTCCGTTCAGGGTCGTGCTCCACTTTGAAGAACTTTGCACAGAGGAATGCACGTGTCTCTGCTCAGGATTGCTGTTTAGTGAATATAGATCAGTACCAACACCCAGTGCTACGTCACATTCGTCCATCAGCCATTAAAATTTGCCAATTTAAAGCATTTTGGTGCATACCACCGTTGCAGTTGTTGCTATCGGCAAAGACATTTCAAAGAATCTGCTCGCTATTTTGCACACCAGGAGGTAGCCATCACCATGACAGTTGTGTCACCAGTAAAGTCCCAGACAGGTGGACAAATGTGTAGAGGATGCATTTAGATCAACCAAGGGAAACAGTACTTTGAAAGGATCAGATGGTTCTGGTGCAGGATGGGTGCAGAGGGTGCAGTTGGGTTGCCCTGACAGCCCTGGGGATGCTGGAAAGGGATCTTCAGAGGCATGGGAGAGGAGCACACTGTCCCCACCTTAGTGGGAAGGATGGTCAGCTGAGCTGCTCTGTAAGTTAAAATTAGTGGGATTTCTGCTTATTGGAAACTATATTTCAAGTTACAAAGCCAGGAAACCCCAAAAAGTCCTTAAGTTTGAAAGAGGCCCTTGACTCCTGCCAGTTTCCAAGAGCACAAACCTCCACCTTCTACAGGAAACACAATCTGACAACGCCTGAAGTTACATAGCATGGCCTCACGTTTGTATGGGGAAAAATCTGATGAGGGATGATGGTGTGGACTGTCAACAGCTCAGATCTCACCCAGTGAAGTCACCAAGACCATGACATTAAAGCATAACTTATGCAGCAGGCAGGGAACACTCACGTTTCTTACTTAAATTCAATGTCTGTGGCTAAAACATGACCATGAGAGAATGTAAATTCACAGACCTGAGATTATTCCACTATGGATACCTCTATCTCATTAGGGTGGCTGAGGAAAAGATCTTTTCCATGCAGTTTATTAAGAGTATCATGTGAGGAACAGCTACATTAACAGATTCATTTTTCAGAAGGCAAAAGGGAAGCAAAAGGATGAATCTGGGGCCATACTCAGATGTTTATTTTTGATGCCTGAATTTCCTATCCCACTTGTCAGGGCATTTTGTGATGAGGAAGCTAAGAGCGGTTGAGAAACCATTCGCTGCATGGCTACCAGACTGCAAAGGAGAGAAGTGGCCTTAAACAACCCAGTTTTGGTGCACACAGCTGTCCACCCTCCCAGTGGACATCAACCCCAAGGAGTCCTGGACCGTGTCGGTACTAGTGTAGGGCACGAGCTGGTCTCCAAGTGAGGATGGCATCTCAAGGCACAGCGCAGGGACCGTGCCACGGATGGAGGGCGTGAGCCCAGGCTGTCCCGGAGCAGAGGTGGAGAGGTTAACCCCAAGCGTGTGCGGCGCGTGGCACCGCTCGCCCTTAGCGCTAAGTGCACTCTCCTGGTTTCCGTTTTTGTTGTATCTCCCGGTAATCCTTCCTCTCGCATGCCTGGCGTAATCTCCTCCAGCCTTTGCCCCTATTGGTTGGCGCCGTTTAATCCTATTACTGGGATTGCTATTTTAAAAGTTCGCCTGAATGATGCTCCAAGCCCTGCTCAGTGTTTCACCTGTTTCCGAGGTTTGGTGAGGAAATCGCTGACCCGTCGGCACCTCCAGCAGCGGTTCATTCAGGGTGATGCATTGAAATGCTATTTCTGAGATAAAGCCTAAATCCCCTGACTCTTCTTTAGCGCTTGCTCGACACAGCCACTCACGGGGCTTGTCCTTAGAGAACTCGGCACCACTGGGGAAACAAGGGAAGAATTTGATGCTGCACAGTCATTTTAAGGCCGTTTTACATTGTTAGAGGGATGGGAAAGAATTAAGTATAAATACAAATCAGGATCTCTGATCTCAAACCCCATCTTAACCTATTATTGCATTTCGGATTAGACTTGTTCCCATTGCATCAGCTTTCCCCCAAATTGTAGGGAGCCTGGTTTCAGCTCAGCCACATCAGCTGCTATGCGGGTTACATGGAGGTGAAAATGGGGTGACTTTTCCTTTGAAGAGCAACCTCCAAACCTCTTGCTCCTTCCTGCATGCTGTGTAGGGTGTCATGAGACCAAAAGCCAGGAGACCTGCGCCCCCATCTTCTGACTTAGTCCCAAATTTGGGCACCTCGCAGATTGTTCTCACCCTCCTGTTCACTGTCTGAGCAGTCAGGGATATTTTATTTACATTTCAAGTAATGTACAACCACTTGTAAAGACCTGTATAGGCACAAATCTCATCTAGGTGAGGCTTGTTTAGAGACATGAAGTGAAGCCTCCTCGTTACCAGTCGCTTCCCTTTTACATACTTAATTATGAACAATTCTTAGGCCCCCAAAATTTCAATTATTAAAAAAAAAAAATCTGTATTTGGAGACATAGGATTCATGTGAAAGGAATTGCTGTCATGCAAATTCCCTTCCAAAAAGCTGCTGATTTCTCCCAGCTCTGCATGCAACAGAAGTGAAACATCAACTGCTTGAATTTCCCTGTGTGTTTTTTAGCTAACAAGTGATTTCCAATGCAGAAATAAACCCCAAAATATTCACCAAATTTTCCTCCCACATTGACTAGTTTTCTGCTGACGTTTCTTACTTTTTCAGATTAGTGATACTGAAAATAGTAAAACTTCTAATCACATAATCCAAACAAGACAGGTTTCATCTCCTCTTGCTATAGATTTTCCTTCCGGTCTCTCATTAGAACCTCAGTTTTAACTAGTTTGTTTGCTGGAAAATTATTTCAGGCATTATTTTGATGCTTATTTGGGCTCACAAAGGTGTTTTCTCATTACCCAAATCCTTCTTCATGTAAATAAACTGACCTGTGGTTGAGAACTGCTTCCAGGAGAATTTCTTCCGAAAGCAACAGCGAAAGAATTTTCCAGGATAACCTAAACCAGAGCAAACTTAGGTGAATACACCTGATGCAATTGCAGCTGATCCCACCCTGGCCGAACCCACGCTGTTCCCGGGCATCCTGTATCCATAACCCAACACCGTGTTCCCTCCCATCCCGTGAATCATGCAATAACCCACCCCCAGCCCTGGGTGTCTGACCAAAGCAAGTCTGGAAACCTTCTCCTTCGAGTGTGGACATCAGCTGCAAAGCTGTTCCAGCTGCCTCCCGGGGCCAGGAGCTTTCCACAGGGCTCAGAGACGTGAGATGTCCCCTCTGTGCAGAGCCGTGCAGCTTGAAAATAGGCTGAATATATTACTGGTTAAAACATGTTATAAATATTAAACTGTCTGTGCTGACTGCTGACACATTCAACTCAGCTGAACCAGCACAGCGTAGCAGGGGAGTCTTCATTTGCAGGTTCATTCTCCACGGTGCTACGATTCAGCCATGGGATGGCAGGATCCCAGCCTAAATCCAAGGTATTAACAGCTCTCCCAGAGCTGATTTCTGATTTTCTTCTCCTATTTGTGGCATTCATCAGGCTTTAGAAGGAAGGAGAGAGTAGGAGCACTCTATCCGCTGAAGAGCTCTTTCCCTCTCTATTTTCCTCTCTGCTTTCTTCTCTCCTGTCCCACCAGAGAATCCAGAAAAGCCAAATCTAAGAGGTCCTATGAGCATTTGAGCTGCAAAAAGATGATGCCTCTTGCCATTAAACATGGCTCCATTAGCAGAAGTGCCGCACACAGAGAGTGAGGATCTGGAGAGACCACATGGTCCAAATGCATCTCCCCATCCTTTTCCTTTCTGTGTCACTACAAACCATTTACAAACTCAAAAAAGAGCACTAATTTCAGATGAACGAGGTTGTGTAAGCTCATTAACATCAATAGGGGCAAACACCATCTTTCCTTTTTCTTCATGGCTCACGATTGACTCTGGTGTTTCTTCTTCCACAAGCACAATGCTGTTCATGGGCACGGTCCTTCCTTGGCTGGACGCCACTCCTGCTCATGTTTTGACCCAGCACAGGCACTAGAACCAACTGCTTCATGTTAACAACGCATTTTCCAGAATTTATATGCACATTGCAAATATTCCCCAGACATGCTATGAGCTATCATGCGTGATTTCTGGTCATGGATCAGGGCCAAAGCAACCAGCATTTTGGAAGATCAAATGTAAGGAACATTAGACTTCTTCTTCTTCTTAGAAAAATGAAAATGCCAATCAGTCTAATTCTAACTCAGCTTGTGTCACAAACATCTCTCTGCCTAGATACAGAAGGAAGAATAAGTTGGAGTCTCTTCTGCTCCAGGAACCAGCACTGGTGATTGGATTCTGACTCGGCGTATGGCCACGGAGGATGGAAGAGGCTGAAAGAGAAGAGATTTTGATTTCCAGATGACCTGGAGCAGAGCTTAAAGACTTGTGCCTGTAAGGGGGCTTCTTTGAATTTAGCTGATCTGAAACTATAGACAACAATCACCAGGAAACCCCATGATGCCTTTTAGCATCATTTCAAACTCCAATGTGATCAAGCTTCCCAGGCAAAATGAATTCCCCGGATTGATGGAGCAGGAGGAGCTGCTCATACACTTGCTCTTAACCCATCATGAACCCATAGCGCTTGGCACATTGCCCCAACCAAACATGCCCACCCCTGTGTGGAGATGCACAACTGCGTTGCCATTCCTGCTGGACCAGCAGAAGAGATGTCAGACCGTAACTTGATGACTCTACATTTTCTTCTGGTTTAGAAATGCTTTTTCCAATTTTCCACATTTTTAGTGTTTCCCCCATCACCATCTTGCAATTTCTTTTCTTGTTATGCAGCCTCCCCTGACACACTTCTCCTGGAGGACATGCAAGCTTCTAGTCCAGCTTGCAAGTCATGCTACGTCCCTGCTCCTGAAAAACTTTCTGGTGGTAGAAATCCCAGCCAAGAAGCTGAAATGCCAAAGGAGATTTCAATGGCATAAGCAGGGAGTTTTTGAGCTTGTTGCCTGAATTCTACCATTTTATATCATTCTTTAAAATGAAGAAATGTCCTGACCACTGAATAGGAGAATCCGGTTTGCATTCAGATCCCCAAGCCTGAACTTGCAGGAGCCCAGTGACAAGTCACCCCCACCACATCCATGCCGCAGCACCTCTGTAATACCTAAATTTGGACAAATCAGAACAAAACAAGCTTTGGCTGCATCTGCTAACAAGGAGAATTTTTTTTTTTTCTCTCTTGCATCATGCTCAAAATCCTGGAGCAAAGGAGCATTTGCCTTGTTGCAGTGTGCTCTGCATATGATGCACCTCTTCAGCCAGCTGCTCTCTTGCCATCACCACCCTCAGAAAGAAAGCTCCCAGGAAGGGATGACAAAAAGCTGTGACCTCAAAAGAAAATACAAGTCTTGCAAGAAAGTTCACAGAGCCCACAGCCATGTCCTGCATCTCATGGTACTTCTGCCATGGGAAGAAGATGGAGCCACTGGGAAAAAAAAAAAAAAAAAAGCAGAAGTTGAGGGTAATAAATTAAGAGAGTAGATTCAGACTAGATACAAGGAAGGCACTTTTTATGCTGAGGGTGGTGAAACACTGGCACAGGTTGCCCAGAAGTGGTAGATGCCCCATCCCTGGAAACACTCAAGGCGAGGTTGGATGGGGCTCTGAGCAACTGGATCTAGTTGAAGATGTCCCTGCCCATGGCAGAGGGGTTGGACTAGATGAGCTTTAAAGTCCCTTCCCACCCAAACCGGTCTGTGACTCTACAATTCTATGAATGCACTCATTCAAATATGGAATATAAAGAACCTTTGCAACGAGCTAGTAACCATGGTCCAGCCTCAGGGTAAGAAAGGTGTTCCCACATCCCTACCCCATGTGGGCGCAGTGTCAGCACTGCTATACCCTCACAGACGAGCCTCTGGTCACAGCTGGGTTCAGCCCTGGCTTGCTCCTCCTTTAAGTTCCTTTTACACTGCAGGTATGGAGTAGAACCTCCTGACCATATCTGGTGTCAAGAAGAAGGGATTTAAATCACCTTGAATGAAAACAGCACAGCTAAAACAAACACTTATTTTTTTAAAACCAAACACTTCAAGGTCAAGAGGTGCTGAGGGACTCACCACCACCAAGTAACACCGTAACCAGGAGCCTGAGATGCTTAAAAATTCACTTGTTTATGTGGGTGACCGCCAAAGCCTAGTCTCATGGAACAGCAAAAATGTGCCACCTACATCTCCAGAGTGATGCTTACATGGCATGCAGTTAAACTTCTGCTCCTACGTGCTAGGATCCACGGTGGAGGCAGAGACACCTTCATGGGTTTGCATCTGGGCTGGGCAGTGAGCACGGTGTGGTTGCAGCCTGGAGGAGCAGCCCCAGCAAATTCAGCTTCCCATACGTGCCCAAATCCTTCCAAGAAAAGCACAAGGATAAAGTTAAACACGTGCTGCCCTGAAGAAGGCGAAATTTCACCTTCGCTAAAGGGCTTTTTGGAAAAAAACACCAGAAAATGAGTCAAAAAATCTATGTTTTGAAGACTGTAAGGGATGTAGAGCTTGTGCTGAGCCTCGGTGCTGAGAGGAGGGTGATCACCGTATCAGCAGACCCGACCAAGGGCTTGCTCAAGGAAGCCGGCACCATTGCTGGGAGAAAACATGGGACATCATGCTATAAACCTGGCTGGGGGCTCGCACGGTGTTTCTGCATTAACAGGAGGGCACGGTTAATAGTAGAAGCAAGTGCTGGTGTTTAAAGTTTGGCTGTAAATCGGTTAAATAAACAGACCTGCTTTGTTGGGTTTGTCCGTGAGGGGCGTAACGCGAAATCACGCTCAACAAACAAATGGTGGGGGAATAAACCTGTTAGAAAGAATTAATGTGCTTCACACCAAGGCTGCGCGTTTCAGAGCTCCTTGCACTGCAAGAATTGATTACTGGAGAAGTAAGCATTACCAATCATGTAAATCTCAGATTAGACTCTTCGATCCAGCTGAATTATGTCTGCGTAACCCCCTTTAAGCGCTCTGAAAAAAATTATAGCTCTAGGATAGATCCTGCCGTTAATTTTAAGATGCTTTAAGGAATCCGTGCATTACAACTCCTTCTGATTAGCCTTGGCTATGCAAGATTTGTCTGATCAGTTGGAGACGGTTGTATATAGATTTTCAGATTTATTTCTACGCTGAAAGCAAGCCTCATACGAAGCAAATCACTCCGCTGAAAAGGCGACTCTTGAATAATACCGTGCGCTCTGTCTCCGTGCCACGGTCCCATCCTGCTCGGCAGCAGAAGCTTTTCGTCTGCTGGGCTCAGCACTTTGCGCCAGCGCGGCGGTCGAGGGAGGAGAAGGACGATTTCTGCTTCACGCGGTGGCATCTCGCCCGAGAAGAAAGCAGCGCCCGGGTCCCCGGGGCGATAAGGTTAAGGGGGTGAGTACGGCAGCAGAGCACATAGGGTGATTTTGTGGTTTTCCAAACTGTGTCGAAGCGTGGGTCCGTCAAGAATGGGAAAATATTCACGTGCGATCCGGTTTTTCTCCTCCAGTTAACTGAGCCAAGATGACATTGAAGTAGGAAGCAGGATAAATATATGCAAGAAGTCTTTTCACAAAGTTATTTAATTCACCAGAAGGGACACTTAAACATACAGCAGCACCTTATTTACATTGAACTACTCTTTATGCATCCTGTAAACATCAGAAGCAATTTCTAATAAATTACAATCCAGGGAGCAGCAAATCAACAATATCACCTCAGTTGCTTAAACGAATTCATTACAAAATATATTGCCTTTTTCCCTGTGACTTTCTTCAGATTGCATTTGAAAGAATTATTCTTCTGAGTTTTCTTTTCAGGATATATATGTGCAAAAATATCTCCAAGCAAGAAGAGATTATATTTTAAACTTTATTGCCCTTGACCTCAGATCCTTTTGAGTCTATTGTGTTACAGCCTTTCTGGTATCACCATCGCTGGTGACATCTAACAACAAACAGCCCAACCAGCAGGTACTAGCTAATTCAAATTGAGATCACACATTCAGCCATATAACAGTTTGAAAAAGAAATCCTTAAAATTTCTATAGCCTCCAGGCTTCTCTTTACCAGAAAGGATGTTCTCCACGAAGCAATAGGAAAATGTAATATTGTTTGCCAGTTTAACTGGATGTGCTCCTGCCCTATTATGAGAGGGATTGTCTCTTGCTGACCATGTATAAAACATAGGACGAGAGCTGACGCTGGTTGTTTGAAGTGAAAAAGAAAAAAAAACAGCAGTGATTTGAGATGATGTGACAGCAATTGGGACATTTTCTTGGCCTCCATTTCAAGTGCAGAAAGGGACTTTGAAAGAGGTTCTTCAGGGTGAACGTCAGCTTGGTGAAGAATGGCTCCATTGTGCCCAAATCTCTGCCTTATTGAAAATGAGGTCCAAGGCAACCCCAATAACACAGCTCCTGATAGTTGAGGTTAGTGGTGGTGTCCCCCTGCACAAAAACCCATCGCAGAGGGGGACATGGATTTTGGAGGTACACTGGAGAGCAAAGCGAGAGGTCGTGTGGGGCTATTCTTGCTCACCCTCCACAGACCTGGCCGCTATTTGTTATGAAAAGGAAATCTGGGCAGAGATGATAAAGAAGTGGGTTCATCTGTGGCAGAAAATCCTTGTCCCAGTGGTCCGGCAAAGCTCTTGTAGGCTACGAATCTCTGGGTGGAGTGGTTTGAGAGGCTGCCGCCTGCCCTGCTTTCTCTCCCTTCATTTACAGGAAGCCATGAGAAATATTTCATCCTCTTTGTTGAGACAGTTTCCTTGCTCTCAGGAAGGCAGAACAAGTGCATTTGTGCTCTCACTCCAGGACTTGCTGATGGCCGTGAGAGGCAGCCGGGAACTAGGACCGGGCTTGTAACAGCTTCAGAAATTCAGCGGTGAAGTGCCTTTGCGTTGGGTGAGACCGAGGAGAGCTCTCTCGTCAAGCAGCAATGTGCTGGCTGACCTCAGCTCCCCTCCCAAGCAGCCACAGCTACAGAAGAAGGCTTTCTGCCATGGTGAGGTGGTCTGCGGTTACGTCCCAGGGTCAGACATCCCTTTGGACGTGTGGAGCTGCAGGTGGGTGAAGTCCAGGGAGACCCCAGACATGGGGGAAGGTGGAAAGAGCTGCTAACTCTCCTTGGTGGTACCTTGTGGGGGGCATTGCAAGACCCTGGCTTCAGTGACCACCTTGGTGATGCCCTACCACCAGAGTGTAGGGAGCTGAAACAGAATAAAGCATCAAGCTGAGCTGCTGAGCCAACACAAGCTGATGAACCAAAAATGCCCCATCCCTGACCCGAAAAAGCCGGACCACTCTGTTCCCCATCTCTCATTCACCCTGGCCAGGACTAGAGCAGATATGCAGACCCTTTGGGATAGATCATAGAATTTAGCCATGTATTTACTAATAAATAAACCTGTGCAGTAGCCTTGGCCATGAGGCCATGTCTTTGGGGTGGGGGAGCTGTGACCATGGGGCACCTGTGCAGTCTGAGTCTTTCCTTTGTGCCCCCAAAGAGCTGACGGCTTCAGGGACACCTCAGAGCAGGTCTTGGCACTGGGCAACGAAATAGCTGAAGTTTGGAGGGATGAATCCCACCCTACCGTGAGCAGAGGGACTTGAGTGACAGTTAAGCCTTGCTCTTCCCCCTCTATCAAAGACTCGAAGCACATTTTGTTATTTTTCGATAAATTAAGTCATGCAGAGGGGTCTAGTTAGGGATTTCTCTTCTCTCTGGTTTGACGCTGTCAGCAGCAAGCCTAGCCCGTGCTCCATGGGGCTGGCATAAATTCAGAGCTGATCCACCAAATCCAGTAGGATCCTTCTTGGTTCCTTCATCCATAAAATGGCCACTCTAGTCTCAAAAAGGGGAAAACCCTGCACTTTGTGCATGTCTGCAGCCAGCCATCCCTCGAGACAAGAAGGAGGACTTTTTCCTTGGATATAATTTCCTTCACCAGACATCCCATGGTAGAGTGGTGCTCTGCTCCTCTCTCGGTCCCTGCACCGACTGCGTGTGTTGGCATCTCTCCTGAATTTTGGAAAAGGTGCCATTTGTTCCCCCATTTCCTACAAGTTCTTGTGTTTCATTAATGAACTAGGTAGGATCAACAGTGGTTTGATTAAGGAGAAGACCAGAGGAGGCACGGTCAAAGAGGAGGGCTCAGACCATGAAGATGGGACTCAATTCTCAGTGGAGCCCCTGGGCCACCCTCGTTGAGGTGCTTCTCCTCCCCACACCTCAATTCTGCATATGCAAAATAGAGCTAATTCTCAGTACTTCACCCAGCGTGTGAGTCTTAATTAACGGTTTTGAAGAAGCCCTGGGAAGACCTAGGACGGGGAGTGGGTTTTGCCGTATCTGAGCAGGCATCCTTCCAGGCCTGGACCGGCAGCAGTAGCTGGCTGCCGTCCAACCTCCCTCCGCTCCCCGCGCTCCGGGTTTGTTAACATCCCAATCAATAACACCGCGACATAAAATTCGGCTTCAACTTTTCTCGGCGGGTTCAGCTGCAGCGCTGGTTTGGTTCTTTTCCCCCCCAGCTCGCACCCTAAATCCTATTTTTCCAGCTCCTTTCAGCCCCACTGGGAGGTATTAAGGTTTTATTATCATTCCCTGTTGCCGCAGGGAACGGGGCGAATGCTAACGAGGGAGATGCGCGCCCCGTCCCCTCCTGTAAATCAGTTCATCTTTTCATACGCCACCTCTCCCACCGCTGTGAGCTTTTAAAAATAACAAATTGCAGGTTGTTCTTCCTTTCTTTGGAAGGATGACTTTTAGGGTCCGCAACACCCAGCTCCGATGGATAAAGAGAAATCTGTTTTCCAGGGGAAAAATAAAAAGGAAAGGAAAGGCAAGGAAAGCTGCAATTCTCCCAGGATCGCATGGAGTTAGGAATTGGACCTGTAGGGAAAAAAAAGAGGCTGTTGAGGAACTTGATAAATTTAAGAGCTGGCGAGCGCCCGCCGCTGGACCGCGAATTCGTCGGGAGCGGGTTGGTTCTTGCTGTGCAGTGGCGCAGGAGCCAGCGGGATGAGGGATGCGGTCTGAGGCGGGCTCGTGCAAATATTATCCTATTAATAATCAATAACTGCTCGCAGGGTGAGGTGATTCAGGCCAGACTGGTATATAATTGCTATTATTGTTATTCCGGTTTAAAACCAGTTCCTCTTTGCTACTGCCACAAGTGATCTGAAGCAATGTATTTTTAATTTGTTCGCAGGCACGGCGCAATCCATCACACGGCGTTACACCGGCTGGAACCAAATGTCAGCGCCGAGCGGCAAAACATTTTTGTTATTTAAGTTACTGTATGCTAAGTTTATGTTGATTGCTCTGAGTATCATCTCCGAAAGTTAACTAGCGTTAAAGTGTTGATAATGTCCCACTTTCGCAATCATATTTGCATAGTGCACAACAGAGTTTAGCAGAAAAAAATTAGCTTAAGTGCTGTTTTTCATCAGCCCTGTCAGTCTCATACTGTTTGCTTCATCTCGGTGCACGGGGCATTTGGTGACAAATGGTTATGACATTTTTCATCGAAGCATTACGTTATTATATAATCGTCGTCTTCTGTCTCATGGCTGCATCCTCGCCACGCAGCGAGAGAGGGAGAGGGGAGGGGATGAAAACAGGAGCGGAGGAGAAAGAATTGGGATTTTTTTTTTTTCATTTTTTATTATTTATTATTTTTATTCTCGCACACACCAAAAAAAAAAAAAAATTTATTATTTTTTTTTTTTCAACCTCTCTCCCTTCCCCCTGCCCAGGGCAGCACGGCCAGAAATATTCCCGTGGGCAAATGGAAAGCATCCTGTTCCCATTGAAGTCAGCGGCGAATCGCTCGATATACAGGACCCGTACACAAACAGGGGCAACCTCTCTTTGTTCGGGGTATGGCGCGGCGGAGCGAGGACCACTGTCACCAGAGGCCTTCTCCTCCCTCCCAGCATCAGTGCAAGCCGGGTGAAGTCCGTGTGTGTGTGTGTCCCCTTTCTCCGATTTACCCCCCCATCTAAACGATGGAGAATCTGGCTTTCGGGTTTTTTACTGCAGCAATATTTTTCAAAAGATAATCAAAACATTTCCTCGGTATTACCAGCTCAGGAATAAAATCCCCCGAGTTCAGGAATAAAGCAGGAAGAAGAGATCTCCATAGCAATTTTGGGTTGGTTTTGTGTTGTTCCCCCCCCCCC
>VXBL01010442.1:0-16122 GCA_013400195.1 Aramus guarauna
CTGGGGCTAAACCATGACAGACACATAAGATGAAATTTTTGAAAACTATCACCACTGTTTAAACACTTCTCCCTATGAGGTTAAAGTTGCCATTAGTATGGGTCAAAGAGAAGCTATCTGAGCCCAGCCTGCTTTTGAAAATCCCATCAAGTCACACAGGAATTTCAATTCTTAGTTTTAATTTTCATTCTGTCAAACATGGAGAGGGGCACAGTGATGAAATATTTTACAACTTTGTAAAAAGCACTGTATTTCTTTTTCTACAAGTATAAAAGGCAGGAACTTGAATAATGAAGTTCTGTTCCTGACACTACTGCTGGCTCACTGACAGATTTTGAACAAGTTGTAGCTTGTGTATTTGTGTCCTTGTCAATCTCACCAGAGTGCTAAGACTTCATGAGCTTTTGTTATATGCACTGAACACCAAGCTGGAAAAAGGGGGGGGAAAAAAGTGGTGGTCGGGAGACAACATACAAAATACAACTCTCTGGAAAGCTTGGAGATAAAATGTAAGGGGCATCATATTGGCTTTGAATTAGCATCTTTCACATGTAAAGTGTACCCATCGATGAAGTGTAGTGGACAGCAAATCACCCAGTCCAAGACTGATGGATATTTCCTTCTTTAAAACAAACAAAAAAACCCCACAACACAAAATAAACTCATTCTCATTCTTTTAAGAGTTGGACCTTCTCCTTTTACTTCCCTTTTCTGGCTTGCTTTACTCTTCCACCTAGGCTTATACCTAGTCCAATATATGCTTATGGATAGGTTTTCATACAGCTGCTTTAAAACCTAAGATCAAACAACTTCAAATACATATTTCAACTTTTTTGTGATCAGAAAATTCTGAATATAGTCAGTTACATAACTCACAGAATTTAAGGTTAAAATCCTCTTTTCAATTGCCAAAATGTTGGGGTTTTTTAAAGTCCTTGTTACACAAGAGATGCCTCTCTAGCTTAACTTCATGAAATCTCTGCAGATCGTTTCTGTAAGATTCTACAAGTCAGACCTGAATAGAATAATCCTCATATGCAGTTGCACACGGATTATTATTTTAAATGTTGACATGCAAATTTAGTCACTATGAAAATTAAAGAAATGGCACCCTCTTGTGGTACCTTTGCTTTTAATGAAGTCTTCATATTTTCGCAGTATACCGTTTAAAAGCGAAGAGCTTTTCTAATACACTCACTTTTAAATGCAGATTTATGCTTACTTTTTTTCAGACACAATAAAACTAAATAATTCAGGAAACTACACAGTGATAGGAAAGTGGCAGTGTGACATATTACCAAACAGTAGTATTAAATTTCAAACCCTTATAACCAAAAAGAAATTGGACTTTTTCAAAAGTGAGTGCCTAAAAGGTTAGAGAGAGAGTGGCGAGAGAGTGTGCAAAGATTCTATTATGCCATTAAACCAAACAAGTGCGATGTATCTTTTATTATTAAAGACAATAATTTTTTACTCCTACTACAAACCTTGTTCAGCCTACTGCCACTTTTAACATTTAAAGTCTTCTCCAACAAAACCAAAATTCCTCATACACTAAAGATGTCTCAGTGCTTTACCACTACTCAGTTACTAATTGTTATTACTAGTTGACAATAGTTACATAGTTAAATTAACTATTAATTGTACCTCAAGTAGTAAACTTAGTTCAATGGTTCATTGTACAGTTTAGGTTAAATTCTACTTTTTCTTAAATTCTATTGGAATTTGACTTCAAATATCACATCTGTGTTTTACTTATATAGGTGAACTGGATCTTGTCTCAAAAGAATGTTCATGGAGGTCAGATTCAGTGCTTTAGTATCTTAGAAAGGCTTGGCAAAATCACTCCCCTACTTCAGCTTTACCCTTTCCATTTTATAGTGGCCTTTTTGCAAGTTATGGATTGCATTCTTAGAAGGGTATACCTTCTGAATGACTGGAGATCTCACTTTTTTAAAGCAAAGCTCCTATAAGGCATACTATAAGGTCAAGTCAAATTAGTTACTTTGAAGATCCTAAGAGTAATTGTGAAAGTAATTGTGAAAAAGTAGTGATTATTCTACAGAAGCTACTTGCTATCACTTCCTCAGCCTCATAATCAGTGTAGTGAATGCTACCTACCCAAACAGAAGGCACTATGAAGGTCTAGTCCCATGCAGGTTTACTATCATTGGCTAGGAAACAAAAGTAATAATTTTCTTCCCAATCTTTAAGTATTTTAAAAGGCTTTGATCATATAAAACTCAAATCACCAGGAGATTTTTTTTTAATTGATTTTTTTGTTTAATACTCTATGTTGCTGTATCTATGAGACTTAGATCCAGAGGCAGAGAGGCCTGTCAACCAAGAGATTTTCTTGAACTTTACCCAGTACTGTGTATCAGCAGTATATGATCTATTTACTTACTGCTGAAGAGACAAGATTACTGGACAGCAAAAACTTCTGAGAGAAGAGTTATATTCATTTCATTGCATGTAAAAGAACATGTGCTCAACACCTTCCTTTATATCCTATTATAAATGTTTCATTTCACTTATTAACAATTTTGAGTCAAGGCCAGTAAGTTTAAACCATTTGCGAGCAATGGTTTTTAGAGCAAACTGGTTTATATTTGTACCAAAAGAAAAGATTGTTCAGATGAAGTTTTTAATGCAATACAGGAATTAAATCAGAATGTTCACAATTACACTGACACCAAAGACCAATAAAAAGCAAATGCTATTCAGTAACACACAGCAGAATGCTTTATTTCACTATTTTTACTTTATCTAAATAGTCTTCAGTATTATATGATCCTTACTCTCTGTCCTCTACTTTATACTCCAAGTATTGTTTGCTAATCTTAGCCCAAAGTCTGTAAATAGTCCCAGAGCTAACACTGAAAGGTCAGTCATCTTGAATGCTGGATAATCACCAATTGCAAACACACTGAAACAAGATGCTTAAATACTTTTAAATTAATTTATTACCTGTGCACAAGAGCTAACTAGCAATAAAAACCTCAAGAGATATACAGTATTTTTTTACATGGTGGTTAAAAGTAATTAAAATATCACATGACAATGGCTGAAAGTAATGTTTCCAATTACAAATCATAATGCATGTTAGAATCTCAATGGAACAAGCCAAAATGCCTTAGAAAGAGTTTCAGAGCACAAGGCAGTGCTCCTTTAATTTGCACAAAGGTAATTTACAGTTAATCTGTAACAATGTTGCAATGAGACAATGTTACAGTGAAAGTTTCTTTATGGCTAGATGCGAAGATATAACTAGAACAGTAATTCTAGTATATTTTAAATGAACTTGCCTAAGCATTTTTTCTGAGATGTTTACCAAAGATGCTGGAAGATTCTACACTAAAAATCATGTCTTACTACCTTTTTTCCCCCCTGGCCTTTTTTATTTACTTATAATTTCGTTCTATTGCAATGTGTAAATTTCTAGAAATGAGCTGTCTCCACTGTGTATGTTGTGTTTATACTTCATACAAATAAAAGCAAAAATGGTAGATTACTCAAGTGGTATAAATCTTACAGCATTTTGCTAGCAAAAAAGTAAACGCTGAAATCATCATAAGCAGCACGGGTACCCACAAATTATAGCCTTCAATTTCTTCCTTTATTAATTTGTATCCTACATAAATTACTACTGAAGGCTAATGGCTTAGTAGTAAATAATTGGACAGTTTTAAGTCAGACAAAACCTGCTCTACCAACTATGAGAGCTGATATTGTTTCAAAAAAATTAAGAAATAATGAAGAACAAGAGTGATACATGCAACAACTGAGTGAAAATGCATCAATTCTCCATTTGAAGAAAACTACTGCACTTGACCTTAAAATGCATGACTGATTTTAGTTATAGCAAGACAATCCTAAGAGTCAGAATGAAATAAAGCAAATATTTTAAAGATTTAAAAGCTGTTATCAAAAATAAATTACATTTTTTCGAGTTCAAGAAAGACTGCTATGAAGGCTGAGAGGCAAGCAGCCTTTCAATAGCTGCACTGATATCTCCTCCTGTTGCTATTAGAGCTTGTAAGTTTGCTTCATGGTTCAAAAAGCCCATTGCACTCAGCTGCTCCAGTTGTTGCTGAAATCTAACTTCTGGATTTTGTAACTGCTAAGAAGAAAAATCTCAAGCTATAAAAGCATAATACACATTTGGCAAAGTACAGGATTTAAACATAGTTGGTTCTGAAACACTTGTCTTTACTAATTTCTGAATGCATCTTTTTCAAGTTCCCCAAACTAGACTAAGAAATTTATTTCACAATTTAATTATTGATCAAACAAGTCAGATTAGCCTCAAATTTTAAGAGTATCTTCACTTATGTGACATTTTTGAACTACAAGAAGAGCTGCTTGTTTGATAAAAAAGGAAGTTTAATCTGATAAATGTGTCCCAAAAAGTTTCTTAATGATGTGCATACAGACTTTTTTTTTTTTTTTTAAAATGAAAGAGTCTAATCTAGTAATGTGGGACAGCAGGATTTTGAGAATTTCACTGTTGGCAATAGTGAATGTGGTAGGCTTTTTTTCCCCCTTGACATAAAAGTTACCTCTTTAATGTTCCAAGTATTTGTTGACTAAATTTACCAAAATTCTAGTTAGAAAAATTTCAGCCTAAGGCAAAGTGACAGCTGTGCTTTATGAGTTGATCTTGCTCAAATAAAATGCTCATAAACTAATGGCAAAATTCTCAACAATTTCAGTTGTATGATCTTCAACTCGGAGACATTTTTGAAACAGAAAAATGAAAATAATATCCTTTAAGTGTATAGGGTCAGAGTAATACTGAAAAGCCTCTTTTCGAAATGAGCGACAGTTTACATATCAACACAAGATTTTTGCAGCTACTGCTAATTTTCCTTTTGTTCTACTTAAAGTTTCATCCATTGAGAAATTCCTACCAGTATTTAAAAACTGCATATACTTCCAAAACAATAAAATGCAAATATATTGGCTGAAATGTAAACATATCCCCCCCCATCTGTTTCACCCAAGCGAAACCAAACAGAATACTGAATTGGTAGTGTAAGATCTGGCAGGATAAAAATATCTATAGGAACATATTTTCCTACAGCTATGCCTACCACCACTTTCCTCATGGTTACATAAAATAACATTTTTCTGTCAGATCAGCAAGCTGAACTACCTTATTCTGTGGCAACAGAGGAGGTAAGAGCAGGACTGTCCCTTTTACCAGCAGTCTGCCATTACACTGGATATGTACCACAGTGTAATGGTGCTGTTTCACACACCACTCTTGAGATACCTCTCCACTGTTACGGGTGTGCACCCTTTAAATCCAGTCTTGCTCACCACCCTACATTGACCTGCAAAGCTGCCACCTTTGCTTGACTTCTGGAGCTCTCCAGAAAGCCTGAATCCCGCTTGGTATGTTAACACAATGTACACTGTGCAGTCTGGACCTGCAGGATGTCAGGGAAGCGTGCTACAAATTCAGGCCCCAAATAACCTGAGTGTGTCTATTGTGAAGCGTGGAACAGAGGCTGTCACAGCTACAGCATAACAACTAGCAACACAAAGTACATAATGATGTTCAGTACATTTAAGTTCTTTTCTTGTCTGAGCCCACATTTCACTTGCCAGGGAACCAGTCTTCCCTTTAACACCTTAATCTGCTTCTTTCCAGGCATTTCACAAACTCAAGGGTATGAAGATAGGTGTACAACAATCAACCATTCAGAGGACACTTTTACTCAAATGTGATGTTTTTCCAGCATTTATTTGCACAGCTAGAACATCACTTTTAAGCTTCCTCTGCTCTCCTTTGACCAGAAGCATTCTGTTGGTTTACACTGGGGGGGCTGGATATTTAAAACAAACAAACAAAAAACCCAACCAACAACCACCCAAAACCAACAACCACCCCTACCCCCGCACTAGAATACAGTGATCTACTTTACCTGAGCATTTGCACTAGCAAGTGCCTGCAACATTTGTTGGACAAACTGCTGGTGACCAGGTTCAGCAGCTCCTGATGTTGGACTTGCATTTTCACTGGGAACAGAACTAGGTACAGTGGAACCTGTAGGAGCTCCGGTGCTTCCCAATCCACCTAAATCAGGATTGAATCTGTACAAACGACAGAGAGAAATACATCACTAACATAGAAAATGGCTTAGTTGTAATGTCTCTTCCCATTATATGCAATTACTAAGTAAAAATTCTGTCAAATAAATGGATGACAACTTAAGTAAAGCACCAAAACAAAGACCATAGCCATCATTGCTTAAAAGCGTGTTACAGACAAAAGTGTGACAGATTCTAAAACAAGTTTAGTGAAACTAAAAAATGCAAGAGGAACAGGCTGTAAAAACTGGATAAACCTCTATGTGTCAAAAAGAAAGACAAAAAGCTGGAAAAAAACAAATACAAGAATAAAGTTCTTGTATAAATTTGCATGACTTATTCTTACCCCGGTATAAGTCCCGGTGCTTCCGTTGCTAGTGTCTGCAAGCCCTGCTGAATCTGTAGCAAAGCCTGCATTGCTCTAGGGTTTGACATAGCTAATAACGTGTCAGGATTCTGCATCTAAAAACAGAAGAGAAACTCATAATTGAATAATATACTGACATTCAAAGTTGATCTTTATCACTAGATGTTTTATAGAATCTGATATCCTTTCAGAACTTGCTGTTTCTCAACTTTGTATTTAAATGTTTACATTAAATCCTTCAGATTTTTTTTTTTTTGATAAAACTTTCACAGGTGATCAACAAGTTCTCTAGACTCCTTTTAACTAAGGAGAACATCAGAAAAAGTATTTCTCATTACTTCTTCTAGTAGACTTTATCATCTTCCAAAGCCATAGGAGTGTATTAGTTCAATGCAATTCTAAATTAGTCTCCTAATATCATACTACTGGTAAGCAACAGGGATGAATACAATGAAACCTGACTAGTAGGTATCTAATACAGAAAGTTATAAAACATATTTTTCTAGCTAAATTCAGACTACAGCTATTTGATCATGATAATTCATGCATGTGTTCATATCTGTAGTGCCATCAACACCTACAGACATACAAATATTCTGCAAAACATACTAGCAAACATATAATATTCAAGGACCCTCACTCTACTGCAGATTCAACTAAAAACTGGGTTTTGCATCCACAGATAAAAGACATACTTTTGATTTCTGAAATTAAACATCTAAAAACTGGACTACAAAACCAAAACTAATGGCTTATGCTCACCTCTGCTTATAGATGCCACAGATAAGTGACAAGTTATTTGTTTTAATTAGAAGTCTTGGTAGCCAGACCTGCTTCAAACAGCAGACAGGCTGATTAATCTCAGCAGCCTTCACTTGGTAACTAGACCAAATTCCTTCTGCTGCAAAAATATTTTTTGATTCAAAAAACTGCAGAAATTAAGGTTTAGCTTCCTCCAGTGCAAAACAGAAAAGCAGAATAGGGCACAAAGACCAAATGTTGATTCTGTCCTGAAATATGGGTGTGCAATGAGACTTGAGCACAGCAAGTTTTTAAATACTCTCCATTTGTCTCTCAGATTTGTCTCTTTGCGATAGCTAAAAGTCAGAGGAAAATGACTAAATGTATAGCTGGTGAAGTTAATCCAAATATTTAAAGGAGGAAAGCAGTTTAGATTCACTGGAGTAAGCTCCTGTGATTACTTTATTTAAGAAAATAACTTTTAAACCATGACTTACTGTCTGATATTTAGAGTTGTTTTTACAGAAAACTAATCCAATGATCCTCTGAGCACTTGGGCAAGTTGGATGTCTATTAATGTTTTTAATTCCAGCTGTAGAGTAGCAGCAATTCTGGGTAAAACTTATGTAAAAGGAGTAGAAAGAGTAGCTCACAGATGTGTTTACCTAGTTGTGCTGAGCAACTGGTCATTTAGTGCAAGTGCTTTCCATTTTACAGAGGAACATTTCACAGTTTACATCACCCAATCCCATAATATAATGACAACAGATGAGTGAGGAAGTATGGGCTGTGATACTGTCAACATTCTGAGAACACCCAGGTATTTCTCCAGTTTACTTCATCTGTTAATGATGTTGATCACCTGACCTAACATCGAGAAGACAGCAGAGAACTGGCTGTGCAGATAAACTGCAAGGTGATACTGATGGAAAGATATACAAAAGCATTAAGAGGATCTGGGTGAAGAATAGGGGGATGGAAAACAAAACAGATGTCGTGGTGGGTGTCTACTATCGATCACCCACCCAGGATATAAGCACTGATGAGTTATTCTATAGGCAATTAGGAGAAAACTCTGGATTGGTAGCCCTTGTCCTTATAGGATATTTCAACTTCCCAGACATCAACTGGGAATACCATACTGCTGTGACAAGCAAGTCTGGGAAATTCCTGAAGTTTGTGGAAGATAATTTCTTGACACAAGTACTGAGTGAGTCTCCTAGACCTGTTGTTTGTGAATAGAGGAGGACTTGTGGAAGATGTGATGGTACATGGCTGTCTTGGCCACAGTGATCACAAAATGGTCAAGTTTAAATTTTTTTGTGTAATGAGAAAAAAAGGACATCAGAGCTGCTGCTACCCTGGATCTCAAGAGAGCAAACTATAAAGCTACTCAGGAAGCTACTTAGCAGCATCCCCCAGGAATCTGCCTTTGAAGGCTTAGGGGTCCATGAGTGCTGGTCAGTTTTTAAGAACCACCTTTTAAAACCACAGGCACAGGCAATCCCATTGTTTCATTATGATGGTGTGCTCCCCTCCCCCCAACCTGACCTTTATTTCCCATAACCCTGCCCAAATGATAACCACTAGTGGCAGGTGTGATGGCTGCATCTGGTCATGATGGCTGCATCCGGCTCAAAGTGGATTCAGGGGAGACAGATAAAAACATAATAGCCAAGGGCTAATTTATGGCAACATGCCCNCATTTAAAGGACAATGCAATCATCAGGCACAGTCAAAATGGGGTCACAAAGGGAAAGTCCTGTCTAACTAATTTGATGTCCTTCTATGATAAGGTCACTTGGTGGATGAAGGCAAAGTGATGGATGCAGTTTTAGGAAGGCTTTTGATACTGTCCCTCACAGCATATTTCTGGACAAGTTGTCCAACTGTGGGATGAACAGGTACACGCTGCGCTGGGTGAAGAACTGGCTGAAAGGCAGGGCTCAAAGGGTTGTAGTGAATGGGACTATATCTGGCTGGTGGCCAGTCAGCGGTGTTCCTCAGGGCTCAGTTCTCGGGCCAGTTCTGTTCAATAATTTTTATCAATGATCTGGATGCAGGAGTTGAATGCACCATTAGCAAGTTTGCTGATGATACTAAACTGGAAGGTGTTGGTGACTCTCTTGAGGGCCAAGAGGCCTTGCAGAGGGATCTAGATAGATTGGAGCATTGGGCAATCAATGGCATGAAATTCACGTTGTTATTTATTTTACTCATAACACTGCCTACATGCAATGAGATCCTGGCAACACACATTTACTTTGATTTGCAAGGACTGCCTAATGATGGAACTCATGCAGTGAATTAAATTTTTAATTCCTAAAAAATTTTGCTTAGTCCTATTTAAAGGACACAGTCCTAGTATACACTGTGACAGTTAAGATAAAGCAAATACTGGGGCTGCAACCACAATGGTGTAAGAGGGAAAGCTGTTGGTAAGGCAATCTTTACAGGCAAATATCTTCAGAACTCACTCCACTTCTTTTGAATTAGCTTTCAAGACATGCTCTAAGGTCTCTTTACCCCAAATAATCAGGGCAGGGCGGAGGAGGTATAGAAAAGTACCATAAAAGCTTATCTTAGTAGCAGGAAAAGTAATAATCTTTTTTTCTTTAGTCTACAAATAAATCATGTAGGAAACAGGTTTTCTCTGGCTGGTGCACAGTAAGAGCAAGTAATTTCTTCTAAGCAAAGACACAACAACAAACAGCAGACAAAAACATCCACTAAAAGACAGATTTACTTTTTGAAAGTGATGGAGAGATAAATCAAGCATTTAATTATCAAGGGACAATTCAACTCAGTGTCTAAAGCTAATGAGAATACACAGAATCTAGCTTTAAGTGAAATCAAGGAAAGGCACCAGTTTATTGCAAAAATTGCTCACAATTTCAGACATTTATTAACAACACTTAGTATCTCATCTTACTTGTTGAAGAAAAGTAGGAAGCTGTTGTCTCATTTGCTCCTGAAGTTGAGGATTCCCAGCAAATAAAGGATTATTCAACATCATCTATGGGACAAAAATATTTATCATCATAGATCAAGTAGTAGATCAAAAAGTAAATACTAGAGTGGATTTTAAGACAACTATTTACCACGTATGGATCAGAGAAAAAGATAATAGTCTATATTAACCTCAGGATAATTATTAATTAACAGCAGTAAGTATTAGCACTTTTATTCTGAACAAGGATCACAGATGAGAAATTAAAACCAGGATAACAGCTAGATATGACACCAACTCCTTCCCCTCCACTTCTGTCCTCCCAAGCTAGGGTTGGTATTTATTTACTAGAAAATCTACCTTAATTTGTAATCAAAGCATTTGTTTTGTCTAACTGGTTCTTATGCTAGGTCACAAAAGTTTAGGGCTGTATGAAACATATACAAACTTACAAGTTGTTCCAAGAGAATGCCTGACATGATGTCCAACTACAAATTGAAGAAACTTACTACAACAGATTGCTAAAGGTAACTAGGTAATAATTTCAGTAAGTCAGGCATTAACATACATTAAAAACTGGACCATTCACAACAGACAAGTTATTGTTGAGAAGTTAGCACAATTACTCTGTAGTGAAAACAAAACTGTATCATAAATTCCTTTTTTCACTTCACTGCACACAACACGTTACTACACCAAAAGCATTTACCTGTACTGCAAGATCAGGATTCTGGCTCAATGCCTGCATCATGCTTCTCATATAGGGTGCAGACAACATATTTTGCATAAGTTGTGGATTTTCTGTTATCTGCTGTAACAAGCTCTGCATTCCTGGTGTGCTGAACATACCAGCTTTAACAAAAAAAAAAGGTAAAAAGTCACTTTAGTAAAAATCTTTACTATAATCAAATTAATTAGACTGCCTAGAACTCAGATATAATCAGATACAACTGTGTGGCTTTTTTTTTTTTTTTTTTCCTTTTTTTTTTTAAATGAGCTTTAGCAACCCCTTAAATACAACTTAACGTGGCTCTGCTTACACAGATGCATCTGCCCCAGAAACCAGTTAAGCCAGAGGTTGTATCCAACAAGCAGTCCCACTATCTACATTATTAGCTGTTTTCCTGTTTGTCTCCAAATGCAAAAAAATACTATAATTCATCTACAGATTCCCTACTTTTGTTATTTTAAGGCAGTACACAAGTATTGTTAGTACTCTTGGTTTACTTTTCATGTTTGTTTTTCTACAGAGGACTTTGATACTAGTCAAATGTTCTATGGAAATAAATAGCAATACAAACTTTGAATCAAAACATCTTTCTAATAACAGAATCATTTCAGCAAACTCCTGAATATTTGCAAATATATACAATTGCAATAACAGACATACCTCCTTGTCCAGGTCCCAAATTTAGTATAGTTGAGCTCTGTCCCATACTGGCAGAGGTGCTATTTCCGACATTACTACTGCCATTGCTCTCACCACTGGTGCTGGTACTTGTGGAACTCTGAGAGCTGGACTGAGGAGCCCAGGGATTTGGTAAAGGATCTCTATTTTCTGTACGAGATGGCTGACCGTCCCCTCCTGATGATGCATTGCTTACTAAGGAAGCAAATGGGTTACCTCCAAACTACAGAAGGAGAAACAAACACATATCATCTATTAGTCAACTATTTTTAAGTCTGCTAGAAATGGCAAATTACCTTTCCAAAATTACACATGAAGATAAATGTTGATAGCTCTTAATCAATTATAATCACCATCCTAAAATAAGCCATTGTAAATATTCTGAAAAGATAGCAATGTTGAAAGAGATATTATCTCCAACAACAACAACAAAAAAAGATAAGTTAATCACACCTCGTTTCAAACACGGCATCTGCTACTAACACTAATACTTTGATCACAGTAAGATTATATCTTGCATAGTGGTTTCCAACTTAGAAAAATTTCAAAGCCTTTTTTATTCTCACTTTAGGTTCCAAGTTNTTTAGCAACCCCTTAAATACAACTTAACGTGGCTCTGCTTACACAGATGCATCTGCCCCAGAAACCAGTTAAGCCAGAGGTTGTATCCAACAAGCAGTCCCACTATCTACATTATTAGCTGTTTTCCTGTTTGTCTCCAAATGCAAAAAAATACTATAATTCATCTACAGATTCCCTACTTTTGTTATTTTAAGGCAGTACACAAGTATTGTTAGTACTCTTGGTTTACTTTTCATGTTTGTTTTTCNGAGAAACAAACACATATCATCTATTAGTCAACTATTTTTAAGTCTGCTAGAAATGGCAAATTACCTTTCCAAAATTACACATGAAGATAAATGTTGATAGCTCTTAATCAATTATAATCACCATCCTAAAATAAGCCATTGTAAATATTCTGAAAAGATAGCAATGTTGAAAGAGATATTATCTCCAACAACAACAACAAAAAAAGATAAGTTAATCACACCTCGTTTCAAACACGGCATCTGCTACTAACACTAATACTTTGATCACAGTAAGATTATATCTTGCATAGTGGTTTCCAACTTAGAAAAATTTCAAAGCCTTTTTTATTCTCACTTTAGGTTCCAAGTTACTAAACACACTCTTAACTTTTCCTGGACTTCAGGAATTTTATAAGTCCAATAATTAAAAATAAATACATTTAGAACATATATAACAAAAATTTATTAACATTAAAATATCTTATCAAACTCACAAAACAATCTTTATTCCTTCAATTTTAAAGAGCATAGGAACAAGCCACACATTGGCTTCAAGAAATTAAGTTTTGTCAAGTACACATTTGAAAAGTTAACATTATTTATCTTCTTTCATTTTTGGAAAAAAAAACAACCAAACAAAAAAAAAACACCCAAAAAACAACCAAAACCACAAACAAACAAAGAAAAAACTCCACCAACACACCTCCTGCCCCCAAAAAAAACCATTTACTTTCAGTAGCCCCTGTAATCATTTCTCACCTGTTCCTGTGCTGCATTCAACATTGGCTCCTGAATATCTGTGTACATACGTCGCAAGGCATTGTAGCCACCTGGTATACTTTCAAGGTTGCTCAAGGCTCGGTCTTGGTTTCGCATCATTTCCTGCATCATTGCTGGGTTTCTAGCAAGTTCTAGTGTCTAATGAAGTAGAACATTTAATTTGTATTAATAAAAAAATCCATTCTAAGGTGAAAACATCAGCATTTAACAGTATCTCAGTTACTAATGTCTAACTCCATTTGAAATTAGGATTAAAGCCAAATCAAGATGTCAGTTTAATGGGAGGGGAGTCAATAGAACTTGATATTTAGCCAACATTATGCCACAACTGTCAGTATGCTGGCTGAGTCAGAAAGCATTGACTAAACAGAAGGAAAAATCCTTGAATGTACCATCCTGTTCTTTCTTGTCTCTTCTCAACACAATATATTTCTACCATTTCTAACATCAGTACAGCATGCAGCTTATAACATGAACTTGAAAAATAAATACCTTAATTTTCCAAAGCCTCCATTTGTTTCTTGATGCCCTATACCACATAAGGCATACCTTACATAACACATAACTTTAGAAGTAATCAGAAGTACCCACAGTTACATAAACTGGAAATAAGCAGTATTTTGGAGAATTATTACTTTATAGTAAACTCACTGTTGACTAGACAACAGAAGATTTCAAGTGGCATCCAACTATAAATTCGGAAGATATGATTATACAGTCTTCAGCATCTTTCAAAACTATGCTGCTTTTTTTTTAAATTATCAGCTTATTTCAGACACCAGCAACTAGAAATAAAAACATCAGTTTCCTATAGTGACCTTTTACAGATTGTCTAATAAGCCTAAATTCCTCAACATTATTTCAGCACTCATCTAAACATGTTCAATTCTTGCTCTTTTGTTCATAGTTACAGTATAATCAAAGGTCATGAACTTAGAGATCTTTCTACATACCTGTCTCATTATATCCGGATTATTCAGCATGTGACTGATTTCTGGATTTCTCTGTATCAGTTGCTGCATTTGAGGGTTAGCCATAATTAACTGCCTCATCAGGTCAGGATTTGAAAGCATGCTCTGAACAAATGGATTTTCCATTATCTGAACCATCATTTCTGGGTTGGACATAAGTTGTCGTTGCATCTGACTTTGTAACTCTGAAAAGTTTGATGCATTTAAGCCCAGGCTACTCAGACCTGCCAAACCTCCAAGGCCACCTTTAAGAGTAAAGAAAAAAAATAAAAACTAACCTTTCAGCTTCTAGTATATTTCTAACACATCCAGGTTCTTTCTAAGTACAAAATACATAAACATAACATACACTTCAAAATAAAGAAACTCAATGGAAATTCTATCTCTGCAAGGCTGTTAAGGAGTCATTCACTAAGTGTTTGCTCTTTACATAATGAGATACCTAGAAATCCAAACCACATCTGAAATATAACTTGTTACAATTCTAACAGCTTTTCTTCTACTTTACTATAACTGAGATACAAGGGATGTTTGAGGTTTTGGGCCTGACGTGGTTTAGGCCCAGCCGAGCACCACGCGGCCGCTCGCTCACCCCTCCCCCGGCGAGGTGGGGAGGAGAACGGACAAACAAAGGCAAAAGCCTCGTGGGTTGCGGTAAGGACAGTTTACTGGGACAGCAAGGGAGAGGGAAACAAACAACAACAGTGCTGATAACAGAGATACACAACGGGTGATAACAGACAAAAAACAGTTTCAGAGCCAGAACAGGCCTCAGGTTAATCCCCAACACTTTCCAATACATTTTTAATAATCATTTATAGACAGACCACCGCCACGAGGAATCTCTTAATACGATGCATACTCCCTATTCTAAATAAAAAGTAGAGCTCTTCTTTTTGCTGATGCAACAAGAACTAATAATGCTTTAAATTCTCCTCCTTTGCAGAGTTCAGCAAACACAAAAGTTTCATATTTTTAGAAGGTACTAGTCAGTCTGGAGAACTGTTTACAACTAATAAAGCAATTGCTTAACATAGTTTTTCTGGGTTTTTTTGTTTTGTTTTTTCAAAAGAAAGCAAACAATGAGAAAGCATGAATAACAAAACCAAGTAACTATGGAAAGAGATAATATTTTTAAATTAATAGACTTCTGTCTCTATTCCTGAAAGAGAAGACTGATAATGCAATCAGACTCAGAACCTGAGAAATACTGGTTTGTAGGATAGGAGTAACTTTGTTACTTCTGTTCCAAGTCTTAACTTGATGTTATGGGTCTAACTTCAATACTCTCTTCAGGCCAATTCAAATGCACTGTTAAGGAGGAGGAAGAGACTGGAAGGAGTTTAATTACCTATAGTGCCAGAATACAAGATCAGTGGCATCTTACTACTGAAGATGAAACAGCATAGGCCTGAAGCTCTGTACATAAAAATTAAGGAAACAACTTACCTCTGATAACTTACTGATCAGAAATTTATTACAACCAATACCATAGATTTTTGTAATCAGCAATTTTATAATTTTTTCAAGTCCTGTTTACATTAGAATAAAGCTCCAGGGATACTTACCTAAAACCAAGATACCCAAGATAATCACCATGTTACCTAAGAAATATTCTTACCCAAGCCAAAAGAGTTGCTATTTGTTGAAGTTGGTGCTGAGGTATTACTGCTTGATATTGATGTGGTAGCAATACTGCCAGTAGTGTGTGTTTGTTGACCTGGATGGTCTTGTGATCTATAAAAAGCAAGTTAAAAAATTTACAAGTTGAACAGGGTATGGTCCAAACAACAACAACAAAAAAAAACCAACAGAAAAGTGATGTGAAGGCAATCGCTCACCACCTCCCACTAGCAGTCCAATGTTCAGCCAGTCCCTGAACAACAGCTACTTTGGAAAAGTCCCACCCCCCCCACCCAGTTTTAATGCTTAGCATAACACTATATGGTATGCAATATCTTTGGTCAGCTTGGTTCAACTGTCCTAGCTGTGTCCCC
>VXBL01010455.1:861-14042 GCA_013400195.1 Aramus guarauna
ATTTCTTGGAATTCATTTACATATTCTCCTCCCCGTCACGCCTGCTCAGTGATTTGAGTTGGTGGTCCTCAAGGGGTCTCTGGTGGTCGTCAGTGGTCACACACCCGTGTCTGCTGGATGACCCTCTTCTTGCGGGCATGCGCAGTATCCTTTCTGTGGATGCACCTGTCCATAATGACTTGCTTCATAAGATTAATATCTCCAAACCTATTGTTCGGCTGAGTAGGGACTGTACATGGACCATAGCAACACTGTACCTTGCCATGGTCAGTTAGCTCCATTACCTATTACCTTGGTTACAAACTATCTCAAACTGGTTCTATAGCTTTTGTTTCACAGCCTCTATCCTACGGTTACACTACTATAATAAATCTGTCCTCATCTTTATAAAAGAAACCTTTTATTGTATCAGTAACATGGCTATTGAAGAAAGAGTTTGTGTTATACTATGTTTTATCAATGAATTTGATCACTTGCAGTTTGAGATAGCGCAGATATTGTCTTTTGTTCATTGCTGTCATAATTAGAGCTTAACAAAAGACAACCACTTTTTTTAATAGAAAAATACTGATACATCTTTAGCCCTGAAGAATTCTCTCTTACATTTCTGTTCTGCAAATAGAATTCGTTTGGCAGCAAGTTTAGGGAAAGCAAGTCAATGAAAAGCAGAGTGGTGGAATCTGGGTCAGAAATTTTCTGAATTATATTCATGGATTAATGTGTCTTTTCCACTTGAATTTGTCCTCTCTGAAAATAAGGTTAGAATTTCTCTTTGTACATTTCAGAACAACAAATTAACTGGGTTTTAATTTCAAATGTAAATAACTTGTGTTCTAAAACCTTTATTTAAAAAAAAGAAAGTATATGGTATATTGATGAGCAATATAGACTTTCGTGGAATGCAAAGAAGTGTAAAATTTATAAATTAATTTGTGAGTAGTTTTCAACTGTCATCTAACTCATTCTTCTATTTCCAGCCGAAAAGAGTGGATATTGATTCAAAGGCAACTAAGATTGATAAAATATTACGTCTATTTTAAAACCAGACCAAGTAACTCTTTTTAATGCTGCTGTTCACTCAGTCATCAGCACCTGTGACTGACTAAGCCCCCAGGGGTGGAATGTAACTCACTGAATCAACAGCTACAATTGAAGAAACCTCAGTGGATTTGAGCAAGGGCAACGTGCCCATGAAACTCAGAAAATAATGCAGGGTGTGACTTCTTGCAAAGAAGCTGACTTTATCCCACTGCAGAGGGGATGAGAGGATGGCCTTTGTTTTAGATAAACAGCTGTCAACAGGTGGGTCAACTGGTGGTGTAAATGTCTGCTAGAGTTAGCCAGACCAGCACGGGTAGAGTGAATGTGTGACTCAGCCCATCCTAGAGTATACAAACTAAATAACTAGCTAGAGTTTCCAAGAGAGAAACATACTTGAGCTGACTTCAACCTATGTATTCCTTCCCAGGGATTTGGGATGCCCAGCGTCATGACAGTGAGTGTACTATAGAGACTGGTAATGGGGATCACATGGTACTGTGATTGAAGTGGGTATTGCAATTGCTGCATTTCGCTGTATCACACTTGTATTATGTTTTCTGTATATTTTGTATCACTCTGCTAAATCTGAAATCCCATGTTAGATCAACTGTCTTGATATAAGAACGTCTGATATTAAACTTTATGCCCTCCTGGCCAGAAAGTATTGGACTCTGATAACGTCATCTGCAAAACAAGACTGAGCAGGTATCACAATATAGTATGTGTACTCAGTTTGCTTGTCCTGATCATTTCACATGTCCTGCTTTTTGGTATGAATAGCAAAAGCTGAGAGTAAAAAAAGAAAAAAATATATTTTATTTATTGATAGCTTGGCATAAATGGCAGTATCTAATTCTGCTTCTGGTGCCTTCCAAACTTTGTCCCTTGTGAAAGAAAAAGTGATATATTTATCAAAATTAGGCAATGAGTATCAAGAAGATTGCTTTTCCTCAATGGGCATCTGCTATAGCTGCTCTCTGAGCAATACAGATCTAATTATATGTAGTCATTTATACTGTTGTATTCTCTTCCTCCTGTTGAGACATTAACTGTTCAGTTGAATTTTCTTATCTGATAGATGGAATCAAACATGCATACTTTGTCCTGTCACTTTGTCCCCTTGAGTAATGTTTGATGTCATTTTTCATAAAAAAAAAAAAAAAAAAGCACTTTATATCTTATGGAGGAATGAGGTTTATGAATCAAAACAATGACCAACCAACACCTCCCAATTCAGTGAAGTGGTTGCATGCAGAAGGGGAACTGATTCAGACTTTGGTTTGGTTTGGTTTGGTTTGGTTTTTGGGGGTTTGTTTTGTGGTTTTTTTTTTTTTTTGTTTGATTTGTTTTGTTTTTTTTTCACTTTAGGTGAGGATCTTGTTTGTGAGAAATTATGATGAGTGCCTGCAGTGCTCAAGGTTTACCAACAGGGAAACAGCTGTGAAGTGCTTCATCTTTCTTAGACCACCAGAGCTCTTGATTCCCATGTGTAAAAAACATCAGGCAAGGAAGGTAGGAAATCAGCATGGCTGAGTAAGGTCAAACCAAAGGTCCCTCCCATCATAGAAGATCAGGTTCGAAACCACCTGAGGAACTTGAACATGCACAAGACAAAGGGACCTGACGAGATGCATCCCAGGGTCCTCAGGAAACTGGCAGATGTAGTTGTTAAGCCACTCTGTATCATATTTGAAAAGTCATGGCAGTCAGGCAAGGTCCAGTGACTGGAGAAAAGGGAGGCAAGATACACATTTTCAAAAAGGGTAATAAGGAATACCCTGGGAACTACTGACTAGTCAGCCTCACCTCTATGCTTGGAAACATCATGGAACACATCCTCCTGGAAGTTATGTCAAGGCATATGGAAGACAGGGAAGTGATTGGAGACAGTTGTCATGGCAAATTGTGCCTGACTAACCTGGTGGTCCTGCGCTGCATCAAAAGAAGTGTGACCAGCAGGTTGAGGGAGATGATTCTTCCCCTCTACGCTGCTCTTATGAGACCATACCTGGAGTACTGTATCCAGCCCTGGGGTACCCAGAACAAGAAAGAAAAGAACTTGGTACAGCCAGTCCAGAGGATGGCCATGGAAATGGTCAGAGGTCTGGAACACCTCTCCCATGACGAAAGGTTGAGTTGGGGTTGTTCAGCCTGGAGAAGGCAAGGCTCCAGGGAGACCTTATTGCAGCCTTTCAATATATAAAGACGGCTTATAAGAAAGACAGAGAAAGATTTTTTTACCAGGGCTTGTAGTGACAAGACAAGGAACAACAATTTTAAACTGAAAGAGGGAAGATTTACCTTAGATATAAGGAAGATATTTTTTTACAATGAGGGTGGTGAGACACTAGAACAGGTTATTGCTCAGGGAAATTGTGTATGTTCCACCCCTGCAAGTGTTCAAGCTCAGGTTGGACAGGCCTTTGAGCAACCTGGTATAGTGGAACCTGTGTCATCCTGCATGGCACAGTATATTTTATAATTCTGGAAAGGAGTGTAACTCTAACTCTACTATTTTTCCCTTTGTTGTACAAATGTAATGCTAACAAACTTAACAACTTCTGTCCTGATAGATACCCACAACATTCATCACCATGTTTTGATGTAGCTACTAATTTGTAATGCTTTTGTTTCAGCAGCCTGCCTACCACATCAGGTCTATCTTTGAACACTTTTTTCTTCTGTGAACTTCCTATCTCAAATGGCAGTGTCTCAAGATATCTTCAAAATCAACTAGGATTTCCTTGTCCAGTGAAGTACATCAAACAAACAAAAGAAGAGACTAAAATGATGAAACCCTGTTTTTTTTGGTGTAGTCTCTTTGCCAAGTTTAAGCAGTTCTGATTTTACTGAGACAAACCTGAGCACTGAAAGATTTGCAGTGGGGAGTTTATTCATAGAGATGCTTCTTCTCTTGTAGTCACCAATCAGACCTTCACTTTTTTCAAAATTTTTACCCTTGAAATATTTCATTGGTTTTAAATAACTCCCTACATATTTGGGAAGATGCTTTTCAACAGTGCACACTCATGCATTGTGTTATGTTCTAAGTATCCACAGTAGAAGTTAATTCTTACCTTACAGGTGTATCTATATACAGAAAATGCAATCAGGAATTACCTTTCTGTCTGTGGAGGTATCCAATGCTCCTTTCCTTGAAAAATTATACACAATTATTTATTATCATCATGGAGATACGTTGTCTATTGCCAATGCACTCTTTTAGTAGTGCATGTGTGATGCCTTCTGCAGCAAAGAATATGGGACTTCAAAAGAAAGTGATCTGTGTCACAAAAATTTGCAACTGGCCCATGCTGACTGAGGAGAGAGGCTAGGATGCAAAGTATAGAATTTCAAGACTAAATATTTATTCACATGCATGAGGTGTTCCAGACAAATTGGGGCACGTCGAACGTGATTTTATGCAGGGATCTTATACCCTTCAAATGTTAAGGCACAACACAATTTGACGAGTCACTAGCATCCACATTAATGATTATTAATCATAGTAAAACTTTGCAAAGCAACTCTATTTTTGCAGCAATCTTACTGTTTGTTTATTGATCCAGATGTCCCTGGAGTCAGTCTTGCTAGAGTTACTTATCTATGATGCCAGACAACCCTGGGAAGGTTTCAAAGATGTGTTAGAGGGGCTAGGATACTGTCCTTACCTTGGTTGTCCAGTGGTATACTTTATCCTTCATGCACAGCTCTTGCTTCTAAGTAGCAGAGTCCTTCTTCCCAGGGCCAGGCTGTCCTTTAGTTTGTTTTACTGAAGCATGAACAATGTCAAAGTTTCCAGTAAAATTCCACTACCTCATTACTTTATATATATATATATATATAAAGTTAATACATGTTCATACTATAAAGATTGTTTAATATAATAGTTAGGGAAGGGAATTTTCATAACAACTGTCAGACTGAGCGCTTCCATAATGCTCTTTTGAGTGCTTTTCCAGGATGCTAGCCAGTGATTCATAAAAAGTACACTTTCCTTGATTGTCTTGCTTCACCATAGAAGATAGCCATTTTCCTGTACAATATCCTGTACAAATAGAACATTTGCAGTGAGAAGGCTGACATCCATTACAAACTCTCTTAACTTGGGGCAATCTATTGTGTTCTTAGATTAAATATTGACCATCAATATGTATAACTGCTTACACAGACTTTCAAGTATTTGTGGATTTTGACTACAATTATTTCTTTAGTGTTTAACTTTCCTGTCATTTTGCATTTCGTTGCTATATCTACATTTGGCAGATAAAACTGTTTGGAACACAACATTTTTATTATGGTCCATTAAAATATCTGTATTAGGCTTGTAGCCCAGTAAATAAGGTCTTATTGCTGGTAGGAAGCCACAGTCTTTGTGTTACACTCACAACACAGTCATCTGGACTTGTCAGACTTTGTCTAGACTTGTCCTGGGCTGCCTGGAGATGTGTAACTGCAATTATCTAACGACTGAGTAACTATAATCTACTCTGCTTTTAGCTTTTTCTTTGTTTTGTACAATTGTGTTATGTATTTTATCTATTTTGTAACTAATGGATAGTTATAATTTGTAGCTATTATATGTAGCATGAACTGAAATAAGACGTGAGGACCTGGAGGGAGACTGGAAAGATGAGTATAACACTAAAGGAAGATATAGACACTAGAAAGTTTGTCAATTTTACCTGTAAATAATTTGAAGTTTAAGAATGATTGTAAATGGACTCAGAATTCTTTAATTAGGCTGTTAGGACTTTAATTAGACTAATGACAAAGCCTTTGGTTTGCCTATAAAGTGTATTGCTTTTGCCTGTAACAAGATCTTGAGTGTAAGAGACTGGTAGGGGAATTCAAGAAAACTGTTTTTCAGCTTGCACACAACAAAATGAAGACTTTCACTTCATAGATCATAATTATAAATTCACCTTAAACTTACCAGTGATATTTACTTACTAGCCTCAAAATGAAAGTGTTGTAAAAGTGCTTCATTATGTCTTGAACAGCTAGAAATCTGAGTCTACTTGTTCTTTTCTCTATTTGTAATCTCCCTTGTAATNGATCCAGATGTCCCTGGAGTCAGTCTTGCTAGAGTTACTTATCTATGATGCCAGACAACCCTGGGAAGGTTTCAAAGATGTGTTAGAGGGGCTAGGATACTGTCCTTACCTTGGTTGTCCAGTGGTATACTTTATCCTTCATGCACAGCTCTTGCTTCTAAGTAGCAGAGTCCTTCTTCCCAGGGCCAGGCTGTCCTTTAGTTTGTTTTACTGAAGCATGAACAATGTCAAAGTTTCCAGTAAAATTCCACTACCTCATTACTTTATATATATATATATATATAAAGTTAATACATGTTCATACTATAAAGATTGTTTAATATAATAGTTAGGGAAGGGAATTTTCATAACAACTGTCAGACTGAGCGCTTCCATAATGCTCTTTTGAGTGCTTTTCCAGGATGCTAGCCAGTGATTCATAAAAAGTACACTTTCCTTGATTGTCTTGCTTCACCATAGAAGATAGCCATTTTCCTGTACAATATCCTGTACAAATAGAACATTTGCAGTGAGAAGGCTGACATCCATTACAAACTCTCTTAACTTGGGGCAATCTATTGTGTTCTTAGATTAAATATTGGCCATCAATATGTATAACTGCTTACACAGACTTTCAAGTATTTGTGGATTTTGACTACAATTATTTCTTTAGTGTTTAACTTTCCTGTCATTTTGCATTTCGTTGCTATATCTACATTTGGCAGATAAAACTGTTTGGAACACAACATTTTTATTATGGTCCATTAAAATATCTGTATTAGGCTTGTAGCCCAGTAAATAAGGTCTTATTGCTGGTAGGAAGCCACAGTCTTTGTGTTACACTCACAACACAGTCATCTGGACTTGTCAGACTTTGTCTAGACTTGTCCTGGGCTGCCTGGAGATGTGTAACTGCAATTATCTAACGACTGAGTAACTATAATCTACTCTGCTTTTAGCTTTTTCTTTGTTTTGTACAATTGTGTTATGTAATACCTACTATTTTATCTATTTTGTAACTAATGGATAGTTATAATTTGTAGCTATTATATGTAGCATGAACTGAAATAAGACGTGAGGACCTGGAGGGAGACTGGAAAGATGAGTATAACACTAAAGGAAGATATAGACACTAGAAAGTTTGTCAATTTTACCTGTAAATAATTTGAAGTTTAAGAATGATTGTAAATGGACTCAGAATTCTTTAATTAGGCTGTTAGGACTTTAATTAGACTAATGACAAAGCCTTTGGTTTGCCTATAAAGTGTATTGCTTTTGCCTGTAACAAGATCTTGAGTGTAAGAGACTGGTAGGGGAATTCAAGAAAACTGTTTTTCAGCTTGCACACAACAAAATGAAGACTTTCACTTCATAGATCATAATTATCAATTCACCTTAAACTTACCAGTGATATTTACTTACTAGCCTCAAAATGAAAGTGTTGTAAAAGTGCTTCATTATGTCTTGAACAGCTAGAAATCTGAGTCTACTTGTTCTTTTCTCTATTTGTAATCTCCCTTGTAATTGATACTGATAATGTTCAAAGATACCTTACACTCTAACTTAGCTGCTGTTTCACTATTTTTCCATCCAGCTAGCTTTTTTCATCTACATTTATCAGCATACAAAAAAAAAACCTTTGGAAAATCCAAATGACATAACATCAGCTGGGAATTCCATGCTATCTTTAAGGTATGTCAACAGAAAGTAAAATATTTATTTTGATGGGATTTTACACATTAGGTCTAAGAATCATGATTTTTTTCTCTTACCAGACTTTTCAGCATAGAACTGTAAAAACACTGGGTCAAAATCAATTTTATCAACATGTTGGCTACAATAATCTTTTCTAGCTACTGTGCGAAGCAAGAAGCCTTTCAAGTGCCTCTGAAATACAGCAGAGCATAGCAAGATGCATAGATGGCATATTAAAAAATACCCCAGTAATTCATTCATCAGACGTTCAGGAAAAAAAAAAAACACAAAAAAAAAACAAAACAAAACAAAACAACAAAAAAAAACCCAAACAAAAGAAACAAAAAAACCCCACCATCCCAGTAATTTAAAGGCTTGGGACAATCCTTTAATATAAAATTTGAGTTCTTTTCAGTTTTTCAGTGAATGACTGACCTGATCAGGATCTGGGGAACCCAATAGCTGGTGATAGACGCAGTCAGTCTAGCAAACAAAAGTCTCAGTAGATCCATTGACTGACAGGGTTAAATAAGAAATCAGGTGTAAAAACAAAGTAACTAAGCACTGGCAAATAACACAAAGAATACAGAAAAAGGTTTTCCAGAACCTCATTTGCTCAGGTGCTTAACGCTCCCTGCAGGCTTCGTATGCAGCAGCTCTTCTGCCGTGCTGCGTGCGAGTGTGCCCCAGGAAGTGGGAACAGGCAAGTAACGAAAAGGGGAACTGGAGGAGGACAGTGCCAAAGCACAGCTGGAGGAGTCAGGGACAGGAAAATGAGTGGGGGAAAACAAAAGCCTAAAAATAAGAACAATATGACAGGTACACCTACCTTGAGACGGGTAGATCTAACAAAGTTAAATAAGAATACTAGCAAAAGTGAGGAAAACAGTGCAAAACCACTGTTTGCAGCTCTGTAACTATTCCCTGAAGCTATTGAGACAAGTGTTTTCTGAGTCTCTGTGGCAAGATTTTTTTTTTCCCTGTATCATGCTATTTTTTCTTATATTACTGCTTTCATGGCCTTGTACCTGCAAATCCCAAGAGTGTTGTTATGGCAAGTTTTCCTGGGAAGCAACTACCAGTGGTCTGAGAATTATCCCAAATCCTCCTCTGTCCCCTTTGTTTTACTTCTTGTTTCATAATTTTTCATTTATGTTTGAGAAAACTGAATGTTGTGCACAGAAAAGTTGATATTTACCAAGTATTAAATAGTTAACCATCAATGTATGCGCACAGAAAATGAACAACCATTCCATTTGCAACATTTGGACCTGATTAGCATGCTCCAATTATTGCTAATATTATCATAAAACTAGATGGAGTTATAGAAGGTCCTGGCAGAAAAGTATACAGTTACGGTGTCATCTTCATCATCAACCCCTGCTGCACTGAAGAGAGCATCCCAGACAATAACACTTGTCTCATGATTGCCTTTCCTAGATGGCAACTGGAAAGACTTTTCCCTTTCTTGCTTTCTCTCTCTGCCCTTATTTTTTTCCCAAAAAAGGTAACTTTCCTTGTTAGAATTAATGTATGCCATCATCTACAGATCCCACTAATCTTTTTTCATCTCGTGCTAGCAAGATTTCTCTCTATATGTAAAAATTGCATGGTACATGATAGCCATGTAAATATTCTCTGGTAACAGATGAATTTAATTTGAAGTTGCAGCTGACCAAGGGTATTGAGGCTTTCACAGTTTCTAAACAACTTATGCACTTAAAGGGGTGAAAAGTATGCTTGAACATTTTCTCCAACTCAGTATTCAAATTTGCAAATTTTATTTTTCATGTAACATTAAATCAGTCCTGAGAAGGAATGTTTCTTTTCCTACAAAATAAAGAGACAGAACTTCTATTATACACTTTGGCAATCTTCCGTAAGAGCTCATAGGAATGAAGATTCCTAGCATATAAAAATCAGTGCAGGCAATGAACACCTCTTCTGCTGAGAGCTATAATAACGTTCTCCTTTAAGATGCTTCTTTCAATCCAAACACTAACTTTGACTTAATCTTGCCTGGAATCATTTTTTTTTCACATGCAAGCAGACTATGATTGCTCTAAATCTCCATTGATTTCTATCTAAATAATTAAAATGGCAGGACTAATTGTGTACTTTTTTCTTCTTTACCTTGATTTTTCCCTTTTTTTTCTTTATAAAAGTAACTTAGTGTTAAAAAGTATATTTTATCCCTCACACATTATCCTCTGTAAATTTTCAAGTGCTTTCTAAGTATATAATTTTTATTACATTTTCTTTTTTTCATGAAGGAAAACTGCAGCAGAGGAAAGGCATAGAAGGAAAAGTATAGAGAGAGAACTTGTATAAGAATTCAGATTTTCCAGCTTCACAGTTACATCAAAAAGTCTTCCTTAACAGTTTCTTGTTTTCCCATTCCCAGTAATATAAACAAATATACTGTAATAATGTAGGGATAAATTAATCATTGTGTATGATAGAACAGACTGTAAATTCAAGTGACTAGAATGATAGTGTAAACAAATCCCCGACAAGTTGTATTTGCTCTAAGTTACTGTTGCACAACTCATGGAAAAGTAGCTGAACCTCCAGAAAGAGAGAAGTTAAGGACACTAATTACAATAAATTAAATTATTCCAGCAGCTTAAATTATTTCAGCTTAAATTATTTCAGCAGCTTCTTTATGAATACATAACATCATTGGGCCACAATAATAATCTTTAAAAACAGTGGCTGCAAGTGGCATGGCAAGATCTGATGCATGAAATGTTTTGTACAGAGCAAAGATATAAAAAATGGAAAAACTTTATCAAACTGGATTAATGATTGGATGACAGCAAACCAAGTCAGACAGGTTGTGGTTGATATTTAAGTAATTAACAAAAATGCTTAAAAACATTCCCATGAGGATCTGAGTGGAATATTGCAATAAACTACTTTAAAGTGAATGCGCCTTACCAGTAAGTTCAGTCTCAGATTAAAGTAGGGAAATATTTCTCTATACATACAGAAAAAAAATATGTTTGAGCTGATTTATTGCTAAGATACAGGACAGCTTTCTAGAGCAAGAGAGAAACATTCCAGAAGGCATTTGGTAAGAACAAGGATAGAAATTGTGATCATTGTTCTGGTGGGTATTAATATCTGGGTAATTAAATAATTTGCCTATAGAACTTGAGGTCCAGAGCTAACCTACATGTGATACAATGATAATTCAATGGATTTCAAGATGAGTGATTTATAGTTCCCTTTACCTACTGTCATGAGTAATGCTTCATGTTTAAAAGGTACCTTTTAAGAATATTCTTGCTGGTAGAATTTTGTATGAGGACTCAGAGAATTAGCGTCTTGAGTCTATGTAAATACATAGGAAGCTTCATGTTTGATATTAGCTAATAAGCTAATAAGTGGTAGTGAGAGGACATTAGGTGATGTAAAGAATTTTTATGGAGATTTCTTGGACATTAACAGTAAGATTGTAATAGAAAAAAAAAATAAAAACAGTATTTCTTACTATTTAGATTACCTGGGAAAGTAAAGCTTTGAGATATACATTGACAGATGAAATATAGATATTCAAGAGAAATATTTTTTTTCTGTTGGAAGAAAATCTTGAACTTAGATCTTGAAAGGTACTTGGGGATTTGGCATCTCTCAGAAGCTTCTGTGAGAAAATCTTTACGGTGTCTGGAATATAATGTCTGGAGAAACCATGTCTGATCAGTGCTTGCCCTGCAGACATTGCTCTGCACGTGGTTTATCAGCACAGTGAGCTCTTATCTGTCCTCATGCAGCCATCAGATTTCTCTCGGAGAGGGAGAGAGACTTTTTGCCAGCTCTTTTTTTTTCTTTTTCCTCCAGTATCAGAGTTTGAAAACAAAAAAAGAATTGTCTGCCATGAGAAAAGAAGGCAAAGACAGTCCTATCATCAGATGAGCAGCTGCGAGCATCTAAGCGGACAGGCCTCCTTATTGTTATTTAATTTTCTTAGCCGCATTACTTTGGCTGCAGCTGCTTTAAGCGAAGATAGACTTTGCTTGACACACTTTGAATGTTCATCTTGGGAGGGGTAAGTTGCCAATTTAAATACGAGCACACTTGTTCTGAAGAGAACAGAAAGTCTGTGGTCTGTCATCTCATGGTTTACAATTCTATTTACAATCCTTTACTGCTCTCACCTCTTCAATACTTTGATTTGTTCAGTCCTTCTCTTGGTGCTTTTGTGGAGGGCAGAGGAGTGAGAGGAGAAATCCTGAGGGAAGGATGTGATTGTGCAGAATGTTACTCAGTATTCTAGACTTTTAATATTTTAAGACAGAAATGTTTAAGTGTCGTTTTGGCATTTGCATGCAAAATAAAAACTACAAGAGAGTTTACCATGAGTTTTTTTATATATTTCGTGCTGTCAAGTTCAATATTTCATTTTCTGCTGACAGAAATAAGGTTAAGAAGACAAAAGCACACTAATATTCCTGAAATTATAGGTTCTTCTTTTCATCATGGAAACTGGAATATGTTCTGATTTTGGTCTTGGGTTGATTCGAAGAAGGTTTGGGGTTTTTTTGTTTGTTTGTGGGTTTGGTTTGGTTTTCTTGTTGTTGGGTTTTTTTGTTTGTTTGTTTTTTATTGCATAAAGGTGATATCTGAAATTCGTTGCTGTGGGTTGTAAAGAACTACCTACCTGACTAATGCACTGCTGACAGCATAACTGGCTGATCACCCTTTACATCAGATAAACAAGGAAGTGTGGAATGTGTTAAACACTTCTTTTGTATAAATTGTTGGATGAACAAGTAAGGCATTAAGGTCAAAATCTAGTCTCCTTTCTTTCAGCCAGCTATTGAAAGTCAATGTAACTCTATATTTTTGTTCTTGCTTTTCTACTCTTATTTTACTACTTGAAAAGAGGTACACTTTCACATCGCAATATTCCTTTCTACAAAATGTATACAAATGAAGCTAAAAATCTCTTGCAGGGAGCTTAAAAGGGGGGCTGATGCTGCTTTCATTTACTTTTCATTTTAATCATAACTTACAAGTCCCTACAGAGGAGGAAGGATTGGCATTAGGTATCTTAATAAATTTGATTCAGTTCCTTTCTACCATGAATTCCTCATGAAATATTGGGAAATGAGATAATAATCTTTTATTTATCTCATCTTTTGCCTTTCCTTTCTCACACTGAAAAACTTTTGGGACAAAGTCTGTTTCTTAGTGCGTGAACATCCTCAAGCATAATAGACTCTGGTATTACTTAAAAACATTTTTGTAGCTGTAGCATAGAAAAAGTGAAAGATATCAAGTGTGTGAGCCAATTTAGTGCGAATGCCAACTTGTAAATACCTTGCCTTAATTCATACTCATGAACGAGGAAGACTTCCATGATAATGAAATGCAACCATCTGATATATTGTCCTGGTTCTGGCT
>VXBL01010456.1:0-27400 GCA_013400195.1 Aramus guarauna
TATATATATATATATATATTATCACAACTTGTGCCATCTGGACAAATAGAGTTTGATATATTCCTATTCATAACATCTGTGTATTAAGCAATGCAGTGTGGTTTATTATCCAGAATTAGAATTTATAAAATAACTACATTTTGTGCTTAAATTCTAAGTATGTAGGTGTTAGGTTTGGTATTGCTATAACTTCAAAATAACCTCATTTTATAATAATAAATTTTGGAGAATTGTCAAAGAAATTCAGTTATTGAATGATATTATTTTTTTCATATCATGAAAATAATACTCTGTTTAAAATCTAATACAATTCTACACTTTCCTGGCTTAAAATTCTACACTTCTGTGGAGAGTTGGGATCTTTTTCCTCTCCTGGGATGCTGAAGGAAGGTGGGATATCTTACTAGTTTCTGGTTTGAGATTTTTTTAATTCAGTTGTGGTTTGTTCACCACATTCTTACTTGACAAAGCATCAGCAAGAATACAAAGTTTGTTGTGCTTTTAACTCTGGCAAGCATGCTTTCTGCTAAATGCTATCTTTCACCAGCTATGTAAAGGCTCTGGGTTGCTCATTACATGTTTTTAGAAGTGTCTGACAACCATTGAGCTGTAAGAAAATACAGAGCTGTAAAGAATTGTGCTATTTTATCAGATCTTGGCACCACAGTGTTTCCATTTCTGGTTTGTTTGGGTTTTTTTCCAATTAAGTCTAAAAAAACAAATACTATGTAGCTGGGGACCACTTTGCTAATATTTTACTTTTGGATGGAGGGGAAGCTAACTGTGATTACCACTTAAAAGTCGTAGATATATCTTAGGCAAGAACAGATGGAGTTACAACCATAGTGTATCTGCCAGAAGCCAGCATTAAAGTGATATTATCTATTTTAGGGTGAAGACTCTGTATGTATTGACATTCATACCAACATTATTGTGAATGCCCATGACTACCTACTGGACATTAGGAGACTTGTCCTACATTCATCCCCACTGTACTGTATTCTGCAACACATCATCCCCACATACCGTATGTCTCCATGCTGTCAGGCAGGGAAGATTTAAAGCTTCCCAGCTGGATGTAGAGAATTTGGTTTTAGTCTTAGCAGTTCTTGAAATAACTGAAGAAATTTCATTAATGAATTTTAGAAAATAAAGAGAAGTTTCAAGAAAGATAAACTCAAAATACTTTCTGTAGGTTTTTGTACAATATATTTAATCTAAAGAACTTTTACTGGCTTAACATGGTCAGTATTATATAATGTGTATGTCATTTGACGGTAAAGCTAGTAGGACCATTTGGGTAGTAAAAATAATCTAAAGAACGTGAATCAGACCCGTGGCCTATATTAATCTTCACAGCTTTTTCATTTGTTTCTCCTGATGTTATTTATCATATATCATTTGCAGGAGCTTCCTCAGGTGCCATTGACCTGTTACCATCTCCCAGTGCAACAACTAACTGGACAGCTGGGCTTCTCATGGATAACAATGACATGATTTTTAAATTTGATGGAAAGCAAGGAGCCAAAATCCCAGATGGAATAGTCCCAAAGAATTTAACTGATCAATTCACCATCACTCTGTGGATGAAACATGGACCTAGTCCAGGATTAAGAGCTGAGAAAGAGACTATTCTCTGCAACTCTGACAAGACAGGTGAGTCTGTGTATTGAAAAAATGCTTGGCAAAGGGCATAACAAAGTTAATAGATTGTTGCCATCTCTCCTCCATTAATTTGGTCTGGAAAAAAGTTACTAAGCTGGGATGGTGCCACTCTACGCATTGCTGACTTGATAGCTTATTGAGGCGACTAGTGTCTACCTAAGTTTCAAGCACTGATGGTCATCTTGGATAATCTCTGTGAACACATCTGTATGAATTTATAGCTATTGGTTGATAAAATAAATTATGCATTTTTTTAATTATTTAAATTGGGAAAAACAGTTCTAAAATTAGTTAAGTAGTGATTTGGATTTTATTTATTAGTTTTGACATAATGCTTGCATAAACAAAACTAATACAGTGTAATTCAGGAAGATGCTTACTGTATGTGGCTTCCCTGAGAACCATAACAATTCATGATATTAAGGAAAGTAAATTCTTTTGAGTTTTTTATTTGATTGGTTTTTGTCTTTTAGGGGTACATTGCTTTCAAACACATTCACCTAAACAAAAGTGTTGATGATAGTTCAGATCACTGATCTTATCGGTCCCTCCTTTCAGAGATGAACCGACATCACTATGCCCTGTATGTGCACAACTGCCGATTAGTATTTCTGTTGCGCAAAGACTTTGATCAGGCTGACACCTTTCGTCCTGCGGAGTTCCACTGGAAACTGGATCAGGTACCTGTGGTTTTTACTCTTACCTGTAACCTATCCTTCTCTTCATCCCCTTCAGAAATCGTAGAGAACAACCCAAATCCTAGCATAACTGCTTTGGGAAATTGGAAGTCTATTGCAATTCTGTTGCAACTTTTTGCTGTCATGACTCTAATTGGAATCCAAATAAAAAGGGATAAATGACTTAACTTGACTGAGTCATTTAATACAGTAGGTTTTTTAATTGAATCGTTTTACAGTAAGTAGAGGTTTATATCCTTTGGCAATGGATAGAGACATGACATTGCATATAGTTCCCTAAAAGTTTTCCATTTATCATTTTAAAAAAATCTACTTTATCAGCATAATGGAAGTGATAGAAACCTTTCCAATAAAGAGTATGCTGACACACAGAAAAGGATTTGTAATATATTGTAAATCTAATCTGTGGACTTTTGCTTTCATCTGCTGTGCTGTATGTAACTTCTCCTTATTATGAAGAGTATATCGTGAGGAAACTATTATTAAAGAGATAAGAATTGCCTTTCATAGATTTATTAATTCTAAGCAGGATAAGAATCATTTCAATGAAAGAAGGCAGACTTCAGCAAAGTAGTATTTTCTCAAAGCAAGTTTCTTCATGTCTTTGAATCCAAATTATTATATTGAAGATGTAGATATAGGAATGGTTACTTTTCCAATTCACCTTCAAAATGCATACAAAAAGATCATCGTTCTTTTGATTTTCAGATGAATGTGGTAAAAAAAACATGTGACGATCATAGCACTTGCTTTTCATTTCCATTAACCAGTTTGGAATCGGTTTCTACTGTACTTGATATGAAATCTTACAGTGTCTAGAAAGGGGTAAATTTACATTAAATCATATTGAAGATAACTGATGTCACCTCAGATGACACTCTTCAGAGTGCTGAAGATGGATTTGTATTTCTAAACTGTATACTAAGCATCTAAATTAATGATTATACAGCGTTTATGTAAAGTATTTTGACTTTGAAAGTTGAATGCAATAAACTTCTATATCCTCACAATGAGAAAGGACCAATAAAGGTCCTCTCAATAAATGAAATTTGTGTGTAACTCAAGTAACTTAGCCATGACAAAATACTGGAAAAATGTACTGTCAAAGATAATTTTCCATTGCTGGGGGATGTATTTGATTGTCTGAAATAACTTTTTCAACTCTATTGCCATCTAAAATTACTTTATTCTTACTCTACTTTCTCCATATCATTTCCATACTTTCAAAAAAATAGAGAGGAAAAATGGCATAAACTGGAAAGTACAGGAATGCTAACATCTTTCCGATTACATTTTCTTTCTTACATCACAAAAAAAGACAATGTATCCTGAACTGTTATTTTTTCATATCAACAATTTTTTTCCATGTGATTAGCCTTGCACTGGAATTTGATTACCATCCATGTTATTGATGAGCAACATATACTCTTCCTATTTCTATTTTGACAGTATTATTTCCTTGCAGAAAGTGCTGCTCATCTCAGAAATCTACTTCTGGATGGTCTGTTGATTTGGGAAATCTGTATGAATTTGAGGGTGAATTGTTTCAAAACAGCATGCTAAGAATGTGTATATCTAATTAGTTAAGCACAAGTGCTATGTTTTCCTCTAACAAGGGATAAAGAATACTTTGGGCAAGTCTATGGATTTTGTCTGAAATTAATAAACCTAGGGGATTTGCACCAGTAGACAACTTCTCACATCTTCAGCTGACATTGAAGTAGAATCCCAAATATCTGGTGACAGGAAGCCATTGTGATGTAAATCCTAGAGGAACCCAAAGGTTTCAGCTAGGGATGACTGAGTAAGTCCTTGGAGGTATTTTGAGATTCAATGGATTGTACTCTGAGTTATGTTTATGGAGAGATGTTATTTTGTTGGAGCCATCTCAGCAAGAGCAGATGCTAAAGGCAGTACAAAGTAGTACTCGACACATTAACTTTTCATTTCTACTGTTTGGTTCTAAACTGTATATTTCATTGTATGCCAGTAACCATTTGCATAATCTAAAATATGCTCCCAAATTGTAGCACTACAGAAAAGTTGAACTGCAGTTGGCCCTGAAGGGAGAACCTTCCTAACTACTATTGAGAACTCCTTCATGATGTAAACTAGAGATAGAAAAGAATTTTTAGGCCACATCATCCATTTCCGTTCATTCAGCTACTGACAACTGATTTCCATGATATATTTTCAACTGCCCTTTCTAGCTGAGAAAGAATGTCAGATTAAAGTATAAATAAAGTTTATTATGGATTGTGTGACCAGACTTCCATGATGATTAATTTATATTGTTGTGGTGATACTGTTGTAAGTTTTGTCATGAAGCGACTTGGTAAAGATTGCTTCTTTACCTCTTTGTCGATGCTGGTCTGGCCTCTATGGTAGAGTAAATTAAAAGAAACAAAGTAAAATGTATATGAATAATAGGCTGGTAAGAAAGTTGCATGGTTTTGAAGACAAGGCAATCAGAAATTTTCACTTCAAAGTGGTAAAATTATGCCAGCTTCTATCTACCTACAATGGTCTACCTTAGATAGCCCAGGATATTTTAAAACCACATCAAAAAGTAAGTTAGCATCCCACTACAAACTCCTCTGGATCTCAATATGAAAAGAAGTTAGGGTTAGATTTTCAAAAGCAGATTAAGTGCTCTAGACACTTCTGAAAATCCTACCAGGTCATTACTTGCATATTTAGATACTGAAATACCTCTGGAAATCTTACCTTCTGAACTGCTCATTCTGTAGTGGCATATCCTCAGACTCCTTGTGTTTTTAAGAAAAGCAGGGGAATTAAGCTATAGCTAACTGTTGTGCAGTTTCTCACCATCTGCACTGCGATGTGAGATGCTGTAGACAGCATTGCGTACATGGCTCTGGAAGACAGTTCAAGGGTTGGTACCAAGCACAGCCGTAGTAGAGTAAAATGTGGCAGAGTACTTTATTGCTGAGCTCACTTTACGTTTGCAACAACAATCCGTAGCTTGTTTTTCCTGAGAGGAATAGGGTGAAGCATACACTAGTGAAATCATTTATCATTCTTACTGCAGAGTAGTAATATTTATTATACCAGCTGCTCTGGGCTCTACCTAGTCCACAAGACTACTCATTCTTTCAAGGCACTGACCAAGAATGGGAGCTTATTGTTATTCAAAATTTAATTTAATTCTCTAGATTTCATTTCTCTGGCAGTTCTTAGTTGCAGACTCCTTTCTTGGCTGAATACAAAGAGTCACATAACATTTTGTACAGCTACACCTGAGCAGCGCATCTGAAGCCTTGCGAGACAATGCAGCCATCATAACTGTCATATATAGCAAGTGCCTGAAACCTCCACATAGTAGTGGCTGCCAAGTTAGCTCTGGGACAATTGTCTCTTTCAGTTACTTCATAGACCATAGGATTTATTTTCAGTATGGCTTTCAGTGTATTTAGCTCTATTTGTTACATTTAAATTATTAGACTTTGCTAGGCTAAGTTTTTGCTTATTTTGCTGAGGATGCATGACCTGAGAGTGCCATAACCCTGGGTACGTGTGCCTTTAGTACTGGACTGCTAGCACATGGGATGAGTATGTCTGTAAAAAGTGCTAATAATCAGTTATAACAGATTTTAAACTGAAGGTATCCTTGTTACTTATAAGAAACACGGGGAAAAAAGAAATTGATATAGTTTGTTTTTTCCCCCCACTTTCATTTCATTAAATTCCTTTTGGAATTTAACCAATTTAATGTCTTAGTTGTGAGAGAATCCATAAGAAAAGGTATAGAAAGAACGATGTTAGAGAAAATCAGTGTGAAGTCTCTAATGCATGCTGGGTAATAAAACTTGCATGGTTTTCCCAAACAACTGCAACAGCTCCCAGATTAGAGGTGGTTCCTTTTACTTATTCCCATTTCCTTGGAAGTGCAGGTGTTTCCTTTGTTTCAGAATGATGGTCTTTTTTTCTGAGTTTCCCATGCAAAGGTTTAAATTGAGTATCATGATGTGTTTGTCCACTTTTGTTATAATTTATTTTCTCATACTTAACTCTATGACACTCTTTAAACCTGAGCACCTATTATAAAAAGTTTTGTCACCAAAGTCAGTAAAAGGCACTTAAATCATCATCTAATTGTCTCAAATGGGTAGGAACATAGATGTGTTTTTAAGTGAATGATTTAGGCAGACAAATATAAATTTGGGGCATCTAAAAATAACATATGAAATATAAAACCTATTTCTTTGTTTTTCTCAGAAAGCCGTGAGGATTTATGTTAGGGTTCCCTTTTATTGGCATGCTGATATGCTTATATGCTCATCTTATGGATGTGTGACTGGTTTTAAGAAAATGATTGGATTGTACAACCTCCTCTTGCACACACGGAATAACTGCATAGGGGATGGGTGTGGTAGGGGCTGGAGCTCTCTGAGCTCCATACAGCACAAAAGTACCCTTGGAGGCTTGGGAGTTGGTGAACTTCTTAACTTACATCTCTGACCACATTTCCCTTCAGCTGCTGGTGCTATGTCTGGCCTTGTCAAATTCCTTGATGCAGGTATACTAGGACTGCAACAGACATCAGTTTATAATGAGATTATGTATATTAGAAATGGAGTTCTGTTGAAATCAGTGAGAAAATGTTTATTGATTAAACAAGGACAGAATTTCACCCTAGAGATGCTGAAAAAAAAATCAAGTCTTTTCACTTCGTTTCTTTCATTGCAAAGATATTTCCAAAAGCACTTCAGGGAGCTCTGTTAGCAACTCTGTTGTAAAGGTTTGAACTAGTGCCCCTTCCCTTTATTGTCATCCAGAGGAAAAACCTCTTTTTGATCCTTGAATTTCTGCTATAAGAAGTGACAATTCTTGTGTGTTCCCCATTTCTGGTTAATATAGTGACAACTCTCTCTCTCAATTTCTATCCAATTTTACTGTTGTTTTCTATAGCCCATACAGAACCAAATCAAAATAACAATTTGAATAATGAACCAAGGCATTCAAGCCTTTGGTGACAGTGGAAAACACAGCAATAAATAGGACAATGCACAGTGTATTTCACACTGTTCATCACTGTACATTTCTCATACTAATATTGAAGATAGTCAAGCCAACAGGTATTTTTCTTTCCTCTAAATCAACAGAATAGGAACACTTTTTTGAGTGGGAGAAGGGATCTTAGCCAGGGATGATAATTTTTTTCATGTACTTGTTTTTATTCACAATGGGAAATTATTTTCTGTTTTATACCCATGTTATCCTGAAAATAGTCTTCCAGCCCACAGGCAAAATTGGAATTGATCTCCTTAAAAAAACAGGGAATGCACTGCATGATCTGGAGTCATTCTAAGTCAGAAAAAAATAGATAAACATGCAGAAAGTTAGTGTTTCTTTTCGAAGATGAGATAAATTGCTTTGAATAATCCAAAATAAGCCCACAGTGCTTTTCATTGTTGAAAAGCTGCAAACAATTACTTTCATAATAGGAACTAGAGAAAGAGGTTTAGATAAATCTGAATATATATATAAAATATATGAATATATATTTCTGTGTGTGCACACAGATGACAAAGGATCAAGGCAGGGCCTCTATTTGCATTTAACCACTGACCACACACAATAGGGTCTTCTACCTGTAGAAAGCAGCCTTGCCCTGTCAAGTCCTTCATTCCCATTTTCTTTTTCAAATAAGCTGCTGTGCAAGGACATGATAGGGCAGGAACTGACTTTTGAAGAAATATATGTTACATGATAAGAGGGCAAAATTAAAGGGATTCCGTGTCTGCACCTTTTCTTAGTCAAATTGGCTATATTTCCATTAAATTACAGCATTTATGAGTGAAAGTTGTTCTTACATGCTTGATTTTTAGACATTGGTTAGTTATGTGCATCTAGTTTTGGGAAGACAGTCATTCACATAATAAAAGCCCTAGTGGCTTCCTTCTTGAGAGGCAAAGAGCAAAAGAAAATGAGTGAACATTTAGGGAGAGTACATAGAATTCTCAGTACTAGAAGGTTACGGGTACACGAAGGAGATAGGATGGTGCAAGCTTTCAGCATTTCTATGCACTGAATTTCACTTCTATATAAAAGACCCCAGGCTTGTCAGTCCTATAGTTTCCAACATGATGGCCTATTGAAAGGTAACTTTGGGGTTTTTTAATGATGGAGTTTAGTTGTTCATTTTTACTTGAAGCTCAAAAAAGTTTCTTATGCTCTTAATCACTTATTTTACAAATTGGTATGCAGGCATGCACTGCTCTACATATACATCTTCAATAAAAGTACAGGAAGAAGTAAGTTAGGCTTTTTCCGATAGAGCCAATAAGAGATAAATGATAAATGAATTGTGCTAGTCCTGCAACAGTGATGAAATAATTCCAGGACTTAAAAAGTCTTTGCAGCATCTGTGGCACTCCAAGTATATTACAGCCCTGTCTCTTCTGACACAGTTTATTTACCAGTTTCCATCTTTGAATGCTATTTTGCTAATTTTTTATTCAGCATCTTGCTTGAAAACAGCTTTTGCTAGCGCAAGGATGAATTGGCACTGCTGACAGATGCCAAAAGTACTCTTTGAGACCTCAGTTGAAAGAAGCTTGCTTAATACATAATTTTGTTGCAACTAGACTATCACTACTACTAATAAAATCTTGACAAATCATGGTGGCTGGCAAGAACTTGTTTTATGACATACAAAAATTCCTTTGGGCCAGCTCTGAAATATTCCCTATAAAATGGCCTGGTTTTGTGTATTTCTAATTTCTGCAGTCCAACCCAGTGTGAAATGCAGTGACTGCTCTGTGCCTCTGTTAAACTTCTATGACCCTTAAGGAGCAACCAAGCTGCCTGCAGGAAATATTTTATAATTTATCTGTTTGCATTTGCTTGAAATTATTTGGACATGTTTTTGTGTATTTGTGTTCTGCATTTTGCAGTTTTGTCATTTTTTTGGCTGTGACAGTTTTATATGTTATTATAATGGTATAGGATTTTCAAACCTGTTTGTGCTGGCCTACTGTTGCCAAAGACTTAAGATGAGCTAGGTTGACTCTTCTGAAAATGATACCTATTACACGTTGTCTTTCAGCTCTCACTTACGTAAGAAACTATTTTTCACATACATAGTTATGCTGGGTACCTAGGGAAGTTAGAACTGTTGCAAACAGCAAGCCCTTTAGACCCTGAGACACCAATTTTTTTGATCAAATTGGAGAGAAAAAAAAAACCAAACAAACAAGAAAGAAGTTCTGTATGGAATGAAAAACAATTTAAAACTGACTATAGCACCATGAAATAATGAGAAGTATTACACTGTAAAAGCTTACTGTGGGAAGGCCCCAAAATCAATTTAATTTGTTACATAGAGAATATCTCAATATGGAGTTGTTAATGTGCCTAAATAAGCTGAATTGAAGTGTCTGTTAACTTGCCTTTTTCGATAGTACTCTGGGGACTCTAGAAATACAAAGCCTAGACTAGAAATTCCCAAACAAGCTATGTGTTGTGAAGGTGAATAGTCATATTTATTTTCTTATTTATCAACTATTTTTCATATTTATATTTTACCCTGTCTCTAATTTATCAGTTATGCCACTGGAGTTTGTAAAAAAACATGCACAAACCGTTTTGAAAATGTTGCTGAAGAGCAAGATCTGTGACTTGGGCAATTTCCTAGGGCTTCTATGTTGTCTATATTTCAAGAAAAGCAGGTTGGCTTTGGAGCATTCAGGTGGCGTTTGAAATATTTCACAAAGGTAGGACTGACATCTTTATCCTTCCAAATGCAGGTTAGGAGATAAATAGCGTGTGTATCAATAAATATAAATTCATGTATCTATGTGCATGAGCTGTTTATTCCAGCCCTGGAGCCATGGTTTCTGGATGTCCACAGTTCAGGAAGAAAGTATGGTGGTGTTTTTCTGTTGATGTACGTCCCACATCTGGATAGTCTCTTGGCAATAGCAAAGCCTAGAAATGCATATGTTTAAGCACATGATGAACAATTATGTAAAAATGGATAACTGAGCAGCTTTCTAGTTATACAGTTAAAAAATAAAGTGCTGCCTAACTGTAGTCATCAAGTATTACTGAACTGACATGCTTGCTTGATGCAATTTAGCAACAAGAAAGGTGGATTATGATAGAATTATTTCATCATGAACGAACTATGGGTCTAATTTACTAAGACACATTGAAGTTACAGCATGACAGCACAAAGACTTGCTGCAGCTACAGTACATAATCAGGGCTTTCAGGTGCTTTATCTGTCAGTATGATTAAGCAATTTCATTATTTAAAGCTGTAATTAAGCCATCCACATTTTTGAAACCTATTGTGAAAATAAGTATTACACATTACAAGTTTCAAGGCTACAAAAGCAGCTCACAGCTTGCGTGCAAATTAGTTTGCAAACTCTTATGCTTCACTGCAGAGTTGTCACAATGCAACAGTGAATATACATTATATAGAAAGGTTCTTATTTGAATAAGCTGAATACCTTATTTTCTAATGTGCTTATTTTCTTGCACCCAGTAAGACAAGAAGAAAAATCCTCATTCCAGGATTTTTTTCATTGTGCTATGGGAATGCTAGATGTGACCCATAAGAGTTTCATGAATCTCACCATCGATTATTGCGGTCCACTAGGCCCCGGGGCACGCGGCTGGTTATACTGCCAGGTTGGTGGCTGTGTGGGAAAGACACCTCAGGGCGTGCGTTTCTCTGAGGCGAATATGGAGTCTCTGCCTGTGGAATAGAGGTTGGTAGACAGTAAGAAATAGCATGGTCTTGTGGGGAAACTCTTCTGGCCAATATCCAAAGCAGAATTAACGGCAAGAAGGAATCATCTGCAGAGCTCAAGAACAGGTGCTGGTTTGAGAAGGGCATAATATTAATAGTGTGAAATTCAGGCAAATAAAATAAAATAAAATGGCATATCACATTATGGTCGGATTCCAGTGAACTCAGTCTACCATGCTTAGCAAACTGAATGGAAATCTTCCTATTGTATTGTGGTCCATAAATCCAACTTGTTAATAGACTAGGAAACTGAAGCTTACAGAAATCAAATTCTTTGCTACTGAAATGTGCATTAAAATGGAACTAGAACTTGATCTACTACCCCTCCCTTTTTTTGTTTTATCAATTAAATTTTATTTTCTTGTATTATTCAGATTGTAGTGGATGTACTTGGTGCGACCTTGGCAGAGAGAGATGGACTTTGTGTGTCCTCTTAAAATTCCTACCAGCTTTGTTATGTGTGACTCTAATGCCTAATATTTAACAAATACATTATTATGGTTGCTAATGGTTTAGTGAAACTTATATCAGTAATTTGTCATGTGAAAGTGACCACATTAACAACTCCACGCCTAAGACTGTAGGAGACATTTAGCTTTAGTATGGATTTGTCAGTTCTCACTATACCACCTCCCTAGATCATTAAAACCAATTTTCTTATTTGCAGAACACTTGAAATGTATTGCGACTGACTATGGTGGGTAAACCAAGTATTTATGATTTACATGATTTTGAGGAAAGATCAATTTCACTTTTCACAGGGCTCTACTTTTTTAAGATATTGACTGACTTAAGACAGATTTAAAAATACTTTTTATATTCACCAGACTTTCAGGGGGACTGATATCTATTGGACATGTTGAACTATTATATTAGTGGGTTTATTTGCTGCAGAAAGTAAAAAATTCTTCAAGGGTGCACTAAGCATCTGCAAAGCTTATAAACCAGTGCCCCCACTGGTGTAAACCTGCCCTGTTCTCAGTGCACTGGCTGAGAATCTAAACCTTATCTTTCTTACCAAACAAATACAGGCTCTGTAAGAGTAAAGGAAATGTCAGCAGCTTTTCAATGAAGCCAGGATAATTGTGCAGTTTTTTAATTCAATGCCACCAATTAGAAATTAAGTCTTCAAAATGTGCTTGGATCCGTGAGCTTTACCAGAGCACGACAGAGCCAGGATTATTTCAGAACTTAACGTTAACCAGCATCTCAGTCCTGATTATGTTACAAATAATTGTGAATCCATTTATAGTTCAGTAGTATTATTAGTGCGAACTAGAAAATGGAAATCCTTATGAATAATTTCATGTCTTAAAAGCATTTTTTACTTTGGAGTAAAATATATTCTTTGTAAGCAGGAAATGAACCCTACAGAAGCTTCCTAGGCAGGAACAAGCAGGATCCTCACTTGAATTTTCCATTAGCAGAAATTGTTTTCCAATGAAACTGAATGTTTCTAAGCACAACTTTAATGTTAAAAATTGCACCGTTATTGAATCATAATTTCAGGAAATTTACTGACATGGTTTAGTATCATTATTGATAGTTGTAATATTTTTATTAGTATTACTTTTTTTAAGTATTTACATAAGTCATAAAAATCCTACATCAGCAAGTAAATTTCCAAAAAGAAATATCACTATGACATACCTGTTGCACAAAGTTCTACTATGATATTATAGCATACCTTCCAAGTTATAAAGTATCCTCACAGCAGCCAGGTAAGTTCTTCTTCCCAATTTACTCACACCTGCTCAAAATTAGATGAAAAGCTGCAAGCTGATAGTGCACAGATCTTCCAAGCCCTGAGTTAGTATTCTTCCAAATGGACAATTAATGGTATTCAAGACACTGAAGAATTTTCCTGCATTTTTTCAAGCAGTTAGTCAGAGTTCACGGTCTTGCTAAGTTATTTTGCAATCTTACAATGATCGTTTTATTACAAATTCAGCCTTTTCCCTTTCAATTTGTTTACTCCAATTAACCTGTGGACTCAAATTTGTTCAGAGCAATTTAGTGTTGTTGTGGTAATTGGATACACAGCCTGCATGGCATTTTTTATTCTTTGCATAAGTGACCTTAAGCTCTCTCTCACTGAGGTATCTCTGCTGACATCATCGGATTTGGATGCACTCCTGAGTAAGGGTTTGCTGTAATGCTTCATGGCCAAGCACAGAGACCCTGATTTCAAATTCAGTCTTCATTTTCTGTGTTCTGAATATTTAACTCTAGTGTGTATGCAATAGAAGCCCATACTACTTTGTATGCAGAGGTAACTGGAAATGTCCGGTTTCCTTCAGATAACCACTATAAGAGACCTTTCTGAATGTCACACTTGGATTCCTTGCAGTACTGTTCTTCTCTTCCTTTTCTGTCACTTTCTAATTCAAGTGTACTAATTGTGTTTTGATTTCAAATACACAGCCCTGAGCTGGCATACCATCTACCTATGGACTTATCTTTAAGTAATTAAGCTGTTACAGTGGTTTTCATTGAACTATCTGCATGCTTACATATAACAGCCATTCTAGTTTAAAGTTTCAATTGCCATTTTGGTACATGTTAAGCACTTTGTTTTGTTCAGGAGTTTAGGCACCAATAGTCAGCCCAGAAATAAATCTGCACCTAAGTTAATCACCAGCTAATTAAAACACAGCCACACCTTTCTCATCCACCTTTCAGTTTTGTGTTACACATAGCTATGGCTTGGGCTTACGGAAACACGTTTAGGCTGGTAGAGTCTTATAACACAGTTTTCTGCAAAGTGTTTAATTGCTTGCCTTGGCAGTTTTCAGGAACAGAATAAAGCCTGTTCAATTGTTCATCACACAGCTTTTCATAAAGGCTCAGGAAATCAAGTATTCCTCTGATTTCTTACATGCTCTCGAACTTTTTGTCAGAAATGTTGACAAAATTTAAGATTCCACGGGTTGGAGTAGGTACCTCTTTCCTCATAACCTTGACACCTGGGTGACCAGCCATCTTTTCAGCATTTGAAAGCCTGCAGCAATCCTTCAAGCCACTGAATCAGTTCTTGATATATACATGGACTAAGGTATCTCACAGTCATCCACCAAAAAGCCCTTTATCCTTTAAAATGATGTAGACTACAGTACTTTATTCCTGCTTTAATTCCTAAGGTTTGTTGGCTCTATATGAAGTAACATTTGCCTGAAAATTTTAAAGAAAAGATCAATAATTCAAAATTTTCTGAAATTTGCTCACTAAATGTATCAGGTTCTGCTAGAACTGCCTGAGTTCCAGGTTGTGGAAGTACTACTTTTAAGCTTTGTTGGTATGAAAAAGTGTGTGTATGTCTGACTGCTATTGATACAACTTCTATGAAAAACATCTCCCCTGAGGTTCAAAAACCCTGTCTATCAATTTACAATTTCATGATACCTCTGCTAACAGCAAAAATGTTCAGGTACTTATTGTTTGAGGGCATCTTACAATGATTATTTATTTTAGACTGAAACAATTTAATAGGGCAGATGTGTGCTGCAGTCAGTTGCAGAGTGTCTGTATCTGTGCTGAAGGCACACAAAGTATTTTTCACAGTTTTATTCTGAATAAGTAATCTAAAATTAAAAAAGTTTCCATTTTAGTGTTACAATTTCAAATTTTCAGTTCAGCTGGTTATTTTAATTATTAGCTCAGAAAACTAAATGAAAGCTTTACTACATTGGATTATCTACAGTCTGTGTATCTATTTGTATGCATTGGGAATGAAGATTATGTCTAGAGCAACAGAGTATGAAACCTGCATGACTTCATGCATTAATGGTGTCTTAATCTCATGCCAATAATTTGAAAATCAGAATACAAACAAGTCTTTTTTGTACCCAGAAGAAATGCAAATGTTTCTTTTCTGTAATTTTTTCAATATGTTGTACTCTAAATTTAAGGTACATTAGTAATTTGTATAGCCAGTGATGCTCTAAACCTAATCTGCAACAAGAATGCTACATATAAATGAACAATTCCTGTGCACCAAGGGATGGGTGGGTGTACGCTTGCTGTGCACTTGAGGAAGAACGCAGCCCCACACGGATGCTCTCATAGATTCACTTTGATAGTTGGCTGCCCCAGAGAATTGCCTTTTCTCTGATAATAAATTAGCTGTGCTTTCAGCTGCGATTTTGGTGTGATAGATATAGTTCAAATGTGGTTTCTCACACTGAGGGCATCCTGTTTTCACACCCGTCAGACATGTTTAGTCATCATCAGAAAACACTTGATATACAAGCCCTTTCAGGAGCGTCAGAATCTTCTCCTGTAGAGTTAAAATGTGAGATGCTAAAAAGTGTTAAATGAAAAAATAATACTTAAATCTTATGATTCAGAAGATGCTTGGTCATACTTCAAGAGTAAGAGTGAATATTAGAGAGGAAAAAAATCTCAAAAGGAGATACAGATCTCCTTTATACACCTCCAGGTACAGATAGACAAGAGGTACAGGTTTACATATCAAAACATGTATTCTGCATATATTCTTGGGATTTAAAATTATTTTTTTCATAAAAGGCAAACGTGAGAATATTTTTTTAAAGCAAAGTCTTATTTTATGCCACCCATTAATATCTGTATGTCTGTTACTTATTTGAGTAAAAAGGAGAGGGAGGCATTTTTATGTGAACTTAATTTCCATAAAGTTTTCTGTAAAAATTTACCAAAAACCTCAGCCACCTCACAGAATTTTTGGTCACAGTCTAGAAGTTAGGTTTCAGAAAGATCATGAGTCCACATATTTCCCGTGCAACAGTATAAAGTAGCTCAGGCTTGGTGGTGCTACAGTGGCTATTAATAACAAACCAAGTACAGCAATCACTAGCCTTGGGCAAATAAAGTAAATTCTGAGATAGTAGTGTAATGACACATGGGTATCATTCATTAATATTTCAAATATTCTTCAGTTGCTGAGTGTAACCTACCTATATGTCATGCTGTACGCACATAAACCCAATTCTGATCTCAGTTTTATTGTTTAGAAGGAAGAGAAAAGGTCACACAACTGAAAATGTGTCCCATGCATGTAAAATTCCTAATTTTAGTATCTGTAGTATATAGGGAATGACAAAAGTTCTATATCTAAGACTGGAATTGGACCTTGTGTATTTTCACTTATCTTTTGGAATTACCTACATTTATAATGATCTCTGGGATTTATGGTCTTGATAGCAATGGATAGGCTACATCAGAATTCTTTGGGGTATTTTGGTGTATAAGATGTATATTCACTTTATGGTACACAGGAAAATTATTGGCTACGGTTACTTTTACTAAGAGGTAAGCTTTATTTGGCTTACCTCTGTATGGTCATAATTACTGTTTAATATATAATCTGAAGAATGCTTCTTGGTGCATGATCACTTCATAGCTATGCATGCTTAATCTGTTTTACAAATTAATTTTTGGGTTCAGCACACTATCTTTGAATAGGACACAAATGATTTCTAGTCCCTGAATGGAATGCAGCAGCAAACACTGAAATGGCATTGTTGATCATGAATTGAAGAGTACTTAACAAAAAAAGCAATGCAAATTCAATCTCATTCTCTCCATGAGGAGTCATAACTTTCAAAAAAGCATAGACCTGGTTCCTGAGTCTGACTGAGAGTGTTGAAAGGGAGAGAAGTAGCAGTGAAGCAACAGGATACGTTGAATATGAAGATCTCTGAATTGTACAAGAGAGAAATGCAGATAGAGTTTCAGTTCTTGCTATGAAAACATAAAAACGAAAGAACTACTGGAAGATGCAGAGACAAGGGAGGAAAAGGATGACCATAGATAGGAAGAAGGAGGAAACGAGTATAGAAAGTGAAGAGAAGAGAGGCTGGTGCTGCCATACAAAAGTCTGTGCTTTGTTTCCAAAGAATATTTTTCTTTACTGAAGAATCACATGATATCATTTTGGGGAAAGCAAACTGTAGTGCTGAGATACCCGAGGAAAACTGAATCACTTAGTATCTACCATGCCTTCTCTTCATTGTGAAGTTGCCATCAGCAGAATCGCAGCAAAATGAGATGGAACAAAACTGCAGATAAATAAGTCCTTATTTCTTTTTGGCATTCAAAAAATCAGAAAGAAGTATCGGATGGGTAGTTTTATTTTGAAGGATAATTCATTTTCAACATTCTGCTGTGAGGGACAAAGTTTTCATCCCAAATTACCTTCTGACCCTGCCAAAGGTTCTAGGGATGTTGAGAGGGAATATCTTCCCTTGTTCCACATGAATTGGTTTGAGTCTATTATAATATACTTCAGGGGATCATATTGGACTTTTTGTCCTCAATATTCAGATTTTGTTTTCCTCTTTTTTCTTTTAAAAAGTTATATGCTATTTTGAAAACACCTGAACCATTTTTACCACAATTTGGCAAGCACAAAAAGGTGTAATCGTCATTGTTCGTTCTTTCTATCTTTCTCTCTTTCTCTTTCTCTCTTTCTCTCTTTCTCTCTTTCTCTCTTTCTCTCTTTCTCTCTTTCTCTCTTTCTCTCTTTCTCTCTTTCTCTCTTTCTCTCTTTCCAGTTGTCCCATTTCTAGCAATAATACTTTTATCTTAGGAAGATGTCTGTAATCCAGCAGCCATTTTCCAATCAGCAAAGCAGAGCTTCACAGGGAAAATTGCAACCAGCTCAACTGTGAATAAAGGTTTGAACTTTTAGATAATTACTTTAATGATATCCAAAAACCTTTTAGCGTTTGCGCACCACTGATATTGAAAATTTCTTCCCATTGTCTATTTGTTTCATGTCCTAAAGTCAACCCAGAGCTATTCTGGGATGCAGGCCCTTAATGCTGATTTGTTTCCTCCCTTAAAAGCACTAAGAACATGATTGTGATTAGTACTGGAAGCAAGCTATAGACTGACTAAATAACAACATTCTCTGGCAAAGTCACAAATATAGCTGATACCTAATTACCTCTGTATGGTATATAACATATAATCAGCCTGTCTGCAAAATGCCAGCTATGTAATTAAAGGCCCAGCAGTAACCATTTCAGTAAAGAGACTATGCATAATATTTGGGTTGTGTAATTTCCTGACTTATCTTTGAGTATAAATACAGAAGCATGGATATACAACCATTCTTCACTTTACAGAAATTATTACGCTAGCCAAATATGACTCATTGCCACCTTTTATCTGCAATAAAAACAAAATAGCATTTGCTTTTCTCTGCATTATGTCCTAATTACATGCTGGAGCTGAAGTAAATACAACACTAATCTGTACAGGGAAGGAGCATCTATTTCTTATGTGTCTTTCTGCAGTTATAGCTACCTCTATCTCAGACTACAGCAATATTCAAAATTATTACAGCAGTGGGCTCCCATACGAATAACACTAAGTGATTCTCTGGAGATATGCTCTCAATGTAATGTGAGAGTTGTGTAAGAGCAGGAATTCTTTTATCTCTGCACTTTCAACACAGCAAATATCTTTCAAGTAAATCACCTTTCCCAAAATGTGGAAATTGTGAAAGGATGTTCAATGGCTGTGTCAGCTCTATCTTTATTGAGTAGATTCAAAGCAACCCTTGCAAGCTTTCAAGCAGTCTCAACAGTTCCTTCAGAGGTAGCAAGCCTTTGAAGAGGGATTTGCCAGGTGATGGAAAGCCTTCAAAGAGCCAGCAGTACCATTTTCAGCAACAGAGAGGTCATTAGCCCAGGAGAGTATTCTGGTGGGCTTTCTTCTGTGTGTGGACTACCCATCCCAGGAATCCTGGTATTTTCCAGGTGGTAGGTGAGAACTGAGTTATCAAGACTGGATATTTATTTCATGAATGAAAAATAGCACATGGCAGTTCCTGTGGGATTTGAATAGATAAGGGGGGTCTCATGCTTTGGTCTAACAGAGTGAATGATGTGTGTGGATGGGAATGTGTGAGAGGTGGAGGAGGAGAGAGGCAGTTTCTTCAGAATCTGGTTTTCAGAGCTGAGCCCAAGTGTTCCCCTCAAAAGCAAACAAGCCACAACTAGTCCGTTTGCTTTGTCTCTGGAGTCTAGTTTGCATTAATCACATTTTCTGCACCTTCATAACATGTCCAAATGACTGAAACAAGCATTATGTTTGTTCAGACATCAACAGCAAGGGAAGGATATATCATCCTAGTTTGAACAGTGACAACCTCCTTTTTCTTCAAGCGACCTCCTTACACTCAGAGAGAAAAAATATTCAGTTACTGAATACCCTTCAGGAGTATGGCCAGACTTCTCAGCTGCCTGAAATCTCAGTCCTTGGAGCAGCAGGTAGTCAAGATGCCTGACTCAAATGTAACCTTTAACATTTGAGTATTAGTGTTTCAGCCAAGGTTTTAGAAAGCAAACTGAAAAAACCCAGTATGTTAATATTTGAAAGATAATTGCAAAGGATAGGAGGGCTTGTTTTGTATTAACATTCATAGTCTTTTTTCTTTTTTTTTTTCTTTTTTTATTAAATATGTTAGCATACTGAAAGTATTTCCTTGGTTTTCTAGCAAATAATACATATTTCAGGAGGCTAGTTATATGTGTATTTCATTTAGTTTATGACCAGAAATCCATTTGCAGACCATACGTATTACTGAACCGGCTGAAGAGTAAAAAATACGTTCATTGCAAAACTCTTAATAGAAATATCTAACAGGCAGAATCCCTGCACATATCATCTGAGCTGAAGGCAGATCCCAGAGATCAGAGAAAGTGGTTTAAATTCCAGATAGAATTCAAAGATGAATGATGAGGCCTCCTGAGAGAAATAAAGTAGAATTCTACATATGCTGTCTTGAGATGGGAATAAACCTGCAAACCAAAAACTCATTTCAACTATCTTCGAAGATATTTTGCTTAAAAGCCCACACTTCTTTTCAATTTTGGTTATACATCAATTTCTGAAAGGACATTGATAATGCAAGAATGTGAGACCAACACAATTTGGGCCTCAACATACATGAAAATGTTATCCCTAATTGATTTGACACTTCTCGTTGACGTATTTATGGTCATAGTGTGTACCTTTGGGAAATGAAACTGTTTCATGCTTTGTAAAAGATTAGTAGTCAAAAATCAAAAATTTAATTGAAAACTTTAATAAAATAATTTCAGTCAGTTTTCAAGTCTCAGACTATGAAACAAATGAGGTATTTGGTATATTTCAGTTAGGTAGGAGGTCAAAGGATTTGGTGGTTTTCGTTTTTTTTTTCCTTTAATGTTGTTTTTACTTGTTAAGTGGTAAATAAAGTGTTCAGTTTGTACATAATTCTTAAAGGTATTATCTCCCTAAGACTTTGCATTTTTTAATCTCTGATCATATACATAGACATTTGGATATATAAGGTTATAGTAGTTTCTCTAACTTAAAGTGAATGTTTAACAAAAAGTTTATACTGACAAATCATAGTGTAGGTCAATATCTAGCATATAAATAAATAAAATCATATAGGCCCTTTAAAGTTGGAAGCAGAAAATTAAGCTTGTAATATTTATTCTGGCTAAGGTTTTGGTTGTTCTTTTTATTCCTCAGATTCAACTAGGTAAGGGTTCATTCAACTGGTTTTAAAATAATGTTACCCTGTTTCATTATTAGGTAGAAAGTGCATTCACCTCCAACTATTGATGATTCTTTTCATTTAGAAAGAAGCTGTTTCCCACCCTGACAGGACCAAGGAAATACCTTATTGAGCCTGACAAGCTGCAGTAATTCATGGTGGGAGGTATAATGCCTTTCTTCCCTATCTTTTCCTACTCTCTGCAGCAGCAGATTTCAAAGGGCAAATCTATGCTGACAGTGGCCATCCTGCATTTCTGAAGCAAAGTTCTTTGCATTACCCTTAATAATTTTATTTATTCTTTTATATGTGCAGGTAACTCATATGTGCAATGTTGGTATGGTCTGCAAATAAATAGTAGTTACCATCATATTAACTTCTAGATCTCAGGGCACCTTATAAAGACCATCAGCATAACTGTCCCCTTTAAAGTGGGAAACATTTGGGAAGCAGCAAGCGTGTCCAATGGAGCACTGCTTTTAACTTTTCTCCTAAAAGGGTATGAATGGGTAGGATAATCTTTTGAATAAAATTGCCAAAGAACATAATTTAAGTTCCCACATTAATAGAACTGGAGTATTATAATTATTTTCATCCATAAATATTACATGTACACAAACTGATCAAATGCTAGTCTTTGTTTTTAAAAAAACCCACTTAGATTTCTTTTCTAGAACATCATCTGGCTTTGGTAATAGGAGGACCTTCCACTGGCCAAATCTTGTTTTACAAAGAGTAAATTCTTGTGCCAAGACTGATTTTTCAAGTATACTTAAAACTTTTCCAAATAATTAAAAAGGGATAAAAGAGAAGCTGATGGCTTATTTGAAAACAACATGAGGTTAGTATTCCTTATTCTTGTTTTAGCATTATTTAAACACTTGTTAAAATTAATCTAAGACTGTAGCTTATATTACTCACCGATGTGAAGAAGGTGGTAAAGCATGGACGTATAGGGTATCAATCAGTTTGGTGGTTCCTGTATAGGTTTGTTGGGTTTGTTTTCTTTGTGTGTGGGGTTTTTTGTTTGTTTTGGGTTTTTTTTATTACTGACATAGACCCACAAATTAGCTAAAAGTAAATAATGTGAATGAGATTTAAAATTTGCTAAGTATTCATTTTATACTTTTTTTAATACAGATTTATGAGCCTTAGTAATAAACTTTATAGTATGTAGTATTTCAAATGAGTCCTAGTTCTCCTAAGTTTAGTGGCATCCATTAATGTATTTTCTCCTGAAATATAGAAAATATTTGTTTCTATAAGATATTTGCCAGAACTTCTTATCTGGTTTGGTGTATTTCTGAGCAGAAATTGCTGAGGAAATGTTATGTAGTCTCATACTATTAGCGTATATTTAGGTTTGTGCAGTATGTGTAGAGTTCCTATCTAATGAAGAATAGACCTCTTAGCCTTCTCTAACCTGAAAACATTATGTGATTTTTTTTTTTTTTTCCCCACTAGTAATGCTACAAATATGGGAGTGCCACACTTAAGCTGTCTTTTGGCATATGACTAAGATGCATCTAGTTTGAAAAATTGCAATAAGCATTATATTAGAGTTAGAAGCTGAGAAATCTTCTTGTTGTTACTGTATAGGATTGCACATGGTATAGTTAGATAATGCAAGGCTTTATTTTTTTGCATTTTGCTGAAATGGAATTGCAAAATTTTATAATGGTTTATTGGTGTACACTGCTACATTAACTCTGAAATTGAACTTTTGTTACTGTATAATGAATGTAATCAGATGGTAAATGCTTTTTTTTTTATCAAATTATGTTCTCATTTTCAAGAGGTGAGATCAGGTTGGGGTCATTTCAGCCTAGCTCAAGACACTAAATTTTGGCCTCCGTTTTAACTGCCTAATGTTGTCACTAAATGAGCTTTTGAAGATTTTCTGTTGATGAAACCTGAGGAGACTGGAGGTCTCTTTGAAAGTCTTCTTGAAAGTCTTTTTCTATTGACTCTACAGGGGATTTAGCTACCTGTTTCATGAAAAGGAAACACTCAAAATGCACATCCAACTTTAACACCTAAATTAGGTAAATGAAATCATTTCCCCTTTCTATAGCCCCAGGTGGCTTGTGGCCTGTATATTTATTTTTATTATCCATAAAGACAAGAGAGAAGGAGCTATAAAGTGTATGGTTCAAAAATATCATCACTCAAAGAGATCGGAAAGCACGTAATAGGTCATAATTGGATATGGTTAGTTGAGTGTGAAAAGGTAAGCAGAAATTGCCTGCTTTAGGTGAGAGCAATATAGAGTTTATCTACTTCTGATAAACACTGCTATACATCTCATTTACTCACCGTTTAATTTCCTGCTACTCTGTTGATGAATGAATGCAATTCAAAAATACTAATCTGAGTATTCTTAAAGAAAAATGTTTTGGTTTAGTAAGGACACAGGATTGTAAGAGATTCAGTGAGCTCATGATCTGTCGACAAATTTTGAGTAGTTCTTTTGAGATTTACAGAAGTTCTGTGATATCAGGAATGTCAGGCATAAAACTTCAACTGGGTGCTGTATAAACCTCATGTATGCTATATAACATTTGGAAAACTAGTTTGAAGGAAAAGAAAGCATACAGAATTATGCTGCAATATTGAATTTAAACTCAGAGCTGCTTGTGATACTGATGTGCAGCATGAATCCTGAGTATTTATTGCAGGTTCTTTTGTTTTAATTTTCTAATATGTTATGTTATGTTTTATTTTGTTTTGGTCACAACTTCTGTGTAGAATGCACATGGAAATGAATGAATTTATGGAAAAGTTGTATTTGGCCTAATGAAGATTTTGAATTTTTTAGCCATTGTTAAAGGAATATTTTGCAAAATCTTAAGAAGAAGTTCTGATGAATTTGGGCTTTTTTTTTTGTACAATGAAGATTTTCTCGTACCTATTAGACTCTTCTTTCTTAGGAGGGCTGAAAAAAAAACCAAAACAGCTATCTAATACTCCTTTGAGATCACTAATTCTGACAAACTGTTGGACTACAAAGTGCTGTTTGACCTTACATCAGGGTATTTTTCTGCCTTTTGTTAGTTCGTGACCAAGTGGTGTTAATTAACAGGAAAAAAAAAAAAAGGAAGGAAAAAAAAGTAAAATAACACCACTGATATGAGTTACTGTTCAGTAAAGCTTTCTGTTAAAGGTAATGAGTAATATAAGAACAAAGAGTGGCCAGAATGGTATCAGTAGTAGTAGTAGTATTTAGACAACAGTTGAGAAAGTTGCGAGCTGTTTATTTACCTGGTCTACTGACCTCCTGGCTTGCTAACTTCTGCTGAAATCACTACCTCCTCCTTCATTAGGCAGCCTGATGAGAAGGGAATATTGCTTCTGAAACAGGGTGCCACTTCAACTGCACCCATTATATATCCTCATTTAAAGACCACCCCTCAGCTTAGAAAGCCTGGAAAGAGGGGTGGCCCAATTCAGAACACCATGTTCAAATAATGTTCACTAGGTTTATTTACTTGAGGGACATAGGCAGAGACGTCAATGATCAGGAAAAATTTCCTTACTGATGAAGAATATTCAACATGTTACTTTCTCATCCCATAACTATTTCTTTACGGGATCATTATAACAGTTTATACAAATTATTTTACCTTATATTACCTACGAAGACTTTGCTACTAGGTTTCTGAAGGAATATCAGTAATAGTTTTATTTAATAGTATAGTTAACAGTTTTCTGTTAGCTATGTTTCACTTCTGTAGTTTAGTTTCAATTTCAGTCCAACTCAGCTATTAAATATTTATTTTCTGAAAACTTTTTAGATATTCTTTGATACTCTGAAAAATTCTCTTTTTTTTTTTTTAGCAGTTTTTCAATCAATTTGTTCTTATACAAGCTGTGAAAGTACCCTGAATTCTTTACAACTAGAATCAGAAACTTACAACTGGTAGAATATGGCAAACTGGTCTAAGAAAATATTCATGTTGATGTGAGCTGTTTGGGGTTTATTCATTTTAGTGATTATAGCATATTGACATTTTGAAAACAAGATTCCCTTTTTATTTTAAAACATTGCAAATCCATAACTATTCTGCAAAACTGTTTTCAAATTTATTTCACTTTAGGTTGTAACAAGAAAAAACAAAGTCTGTGTGTATATGTAAGCGTATGCATTTTTATATATATTATTCATACATATATATGTACAACTAAAAGCTAGAAAGTATGGAAGCATTGAATTGTTTTTAACATATCCTTCCCCACCCACTCATCTCTCAATCTTACAGTAACGTAAAAGTCCTTTGGTACAGTACAGAGTAGTCCAGTCTCTTCTAAAAGTAAGACAGGAGCAGAATTTAGCCAGCTAAATTGCCAGATATATTTCCAAATAGAATGGTTTCTGATGGAAGAGGGCCAGCACTAATATGATGCAAGATCTTATCAAGGGACTGCAAAATGAGAAGCTGAGACATGTCTCTGACTCCCCCCCTCCCTTCTTTTTTCCAGTTAATGAATAGAAGTTTTTTTAACCCCTTTCAGTTTTTAGACTCCAAAGGTTGGTTTGCAGATGACTCAAGTGTCACATGTGGTTGGAATAAAGTTGGCTTCATTAAATGATGGGGTAATAGAGTGGATATTGTGATTACAAAAGAGTGCACAGAATACTGTCATGACAGACAGTGATTTACTCTGCCTGGCAGAATGCCAACAGCACAAGGGAGACTGAGAGAATCTATCTAGCAAAGAGGTCAATGCTACAATTAACATCCTCTCTTTAGCATATGGGGCAGGTAGTTTAGACAAAAACAGATAATAAATCTTGGAAAACTCAGAGTCAGATCTATATACTTAGCTCTTTAAAACTAATAATATACAAATCAGATTAAAACTAACTCACAGTAATAAAACATCTGCTCCAGTTGCCACAGGGTGACTGCAGTGTCTTTGTTCACCCTCTTCTTTGAGATGAAAGACATATGCTGTGTCAGTCAACCTCAAAATAAAATACACCACAGAGCTCTGTGAGATTCAGTTTTTTTATCTCAGGAAAATCAAAGATCAAAACATGTCTTACATCTATAACTCTGGTACTAAACACAGACTCACCTCGTTTAGGTTCTTGCTCTTCCTGCTACATTCATTTGAGTGAACATGGAGGGGAAAGGGCTGAGGAGAGAGAGAAAGGATTGCTTTTATTTGTCACGACAAAGTAAATAGGTATTTTTGATAAAATGCAACAAGGCATTTCCTATGGGAACATCAGTAGCTATAAAGAAGTATACTTGGCAAGCATGCTATATAAATGTATTTTCAGGAATTAGTTTTGGACCAATTGGTATTCTTGGGATATTTCTCAAGAGGAAAAAAAAAATTGTTAAAAGATGGTACTTCTCTTACCAAATTTTCTGAATGATTTAATGAACATGCACATTGCTGTTTGACATGTTAAATAAACCATACTGCATAATAAATATCAGAACTCAGGGTATTTTACCTATATTCTATAACATATTTTACCTATGTTTTCTTAAGAATACCAAACAAATCTTAGGGCTGTTTCCTAAACAGTCTGTGAAAATTTGGGGGGTTTAAGTGAAAGTAAATGTCTAAATTGTATAAACATTAAGCGGAAGAAAAAACATTGACTAGACAATGAGTAAACAGTTGAAAATAGCAGTTTGGAAGAACTGCGATTGGGTATGTACTTATTTGCATATAGCATTTACTTGAGTAAGGTACATGAGAAAATCTATTAGTTTTATGTTTGATATGTTGTACTGAATAGTTTATATTGAAATACTTGTTTTATAAGGTATACAAAATAGAATTTTAAAACAATCAGCATTAAACTGCATTCTTTTTTCAATTAGTGTGATTGTAAGGGCAAAGAAGGGCATCCCAATTCTCCACATCTTGTTCCTCTGTCTCAAAATATACTCTCATGGAAAACATCTTCTGCTTTGCTTAGCTTCCTAAATAAGGTGTCAGTGTAGTGACATCTGAAGAGAGGTTTAGGGCCATTGTTGTCAGGGTTTCATATTGTCTGTCTGTGGGCATGTAACTGGTACCTCATTTAGGAGCTTGGACTTGCTCCGCTGTCAGTAGAGCCTCTAGAATGAGATTCCTGTGGCTCTCGCCCACCTTAATATACTCCCAAGAGGTTTCTCTGCCTTTTATGCGTGCAACCAGAGGTAGGGAATACAAGCGGTGTTTCTACTTTCCTCACTGAAAGTCCTATAAGGAGGCAATAACTTGCTTAAGAGTTGCATAAGGAGCAGGGGCATCTCTCTTTTGCTTCCTTCTCTTGTTAATGTTTTTCTGATATCTAGTTGAAGTTACAGAAAGAAGGGATTAATTTGCACAATGTTCAATCTCCTTTATTCTAGGACTGATCGTACATATTCCTTTACAACTGCAGAATTGCATGGCAATAAAAAAATGCACTGATCAGAAGATATGCTGCTTTAAGGTCTTTCAAAGCTAGTTTAAAAAAAATGCATATATAGAAGAATGTTTATGTAATTTTTCAAATTTTCTCCCCATACGTGGAGCTGACATAACATCAGCATGTGTGTTAGAGAAATCCAAGTTCCAATACATAAAATGGCTATGGAAAAGCTTCCTCACAAAGGAGTACAAATTATTCTGTGTAACAACCACTACTGCTAACAATTGGAAGAGTGGTGATGCTCTAGTCTCATAAGCATAAAAGCACTGGTCCAGAGCAAAGCAATCTGCTTGTTTG